>JAWQFJ010034284.1:5000-16869 GCA_034096865.1 Theodoxus fluviatilis | reverse complement strand
TGTGTCTTTCAGTTGCTTTATTGTCTCTTTTAACATTTCGTTCTGTGGACACAGAATCATGATCACTCAAAACCCACTCTATTCTTTCTTGGTAGCATGATGTTTTGTTTAAACAAACTTGGTTTTAGGGTCTAACACAATGAAATCTAACAGAGATCTGCTTCAACCAGTCAAACACAACACAAAATCACTCCTCTACACACATACACACCACAAAAATGTTGCAGCGAGTCCAAAGAGTTTAGTCTTAACTTGTTTTTTGCCATCCAGCAAATTACACACACAAATACACAACAGTCCACAGAATTTCCTTCTGAATAACTCCATCAATAGGTCCTAGGACAGTCTCGTGCCCTAGTTCTTCTTGAACAGGTAGCGGTTGCGACTTTCCGCCCACACCTGCACTGCACGGTTAAAGGGCATGTCCTGGAAGATAGGCCCATCAATGCACACCCTCATCAGCTGGTCACAGTATGTGCTAGAGAGGGCATGCTCTCTCTCTCTCTCTGTGTTTGGACGTAATTTTGCACAGAGAACGATCTTTCACAGTCTGCTGTGTGGATAGGCAGTGTCAGGGCCACAGCTGTCAGCTTCTTTAAATTTGGAAATTCATCAGCTGCAAGGTAGAATTTGGCGATCATCTGCCAAAGGGTGACGAAATCATCTCTGGGAAAGTGTTCACTGAGAACTGTTCTCTTGAGCAGCCTCCATTCTTGCCAAGTCTCGTCTCTGTTGATGAACGGCTGAGCAGTTTTCAGTGAGCAGTTCTGGCCCTTGCAGACCCAGGAGTGGGTCTTCTCGTCAGCAAACGGTTGAAGAAGTTTCTCCATTTGTTCCATGCCCCAGTCATCCAGCTTTATCTTGTCAACAAATGAAATCGGCCTCATTAGCTAGAACGTTGAATGCCTGGAGCAGCTCCGCATCAGGAAATCTCTTATCCAGATTGGAGAGGACTTCTTCTACAAATGAGGGCAGCAGAGTAGAGGAGACTTTCTGAACCAGAACGGTGATTTTACATTGCTTGTAGGTCTTTTCTTCGAGATCAAAGTCCTGTTTCAGTGCACTCAGGTGTTGACAAAATCAGACTTGCACTGCTCCACATGGACATCAGCTTTGGAAGGAGCTAGTAAGAGATAAAAACTAAACAGTTACCGCTTGCTTTATTCATGCAAAACATTGAAGACAACGTCAACTGACGTTGGTTTTCTTCAGTTTCTTTTCTAAGCCTTTTCTTCGGTGGCATCTTGATTCCGCACACGTGTGAGAGTCTGTGCAAGGTAAACTGATAGATGTTCGCTGATTGGTTGTTTGCTGGCTATTAGCCAATCACACAGAGCGATGCATCGATGCTATGCAAAGCAGCAGTTTGACTTGACGTTGTCGACGTTTGAGGCCTGTTCATCGGTTTGGCGTCGGTTTTGGTACACCGTGGTGTGGCCACATGTGCTTGGTGTGGCTTAGTGGTACAGACGGACCGAGGATCGATACAAGTTGGCGATTTTTATGACGCGCCCGGCTGGCGCATACACATTGAAAGTAACGCGCCATTCTGATAAAATATGCGCCAATGGCGCGGGCGCGCCAACAATCTGAAGCACTGAACACTGAGGTAATTTATATTACGAAATATGAAGACAATCTGTCATTAGTTTGTGTCATAATTCTTGTTTGTAATTCTTCTGTGGGTGTCGCATTTTTGAAAAAGTATCTCAAGTCACTTGGCAAGTGGCTCTCTGTCCGACTTTTGCTTAAAAGCAAGGCACAAGCAAGAAGCATGGCTGGCGCAGTATATAAATAGCTCCTAAAGCAGTTTTTGCGAAATTGATTTTTTTTAAAAATATCAAATATTTGGACATTTGTGAGGATCTAGTCCTTACTCTTATACAGTAAACTTAGTTTAGGTGTTCTGCAGCAGTGGGTAAAGCAATCAGACTATAAATACAGTGAGAAACAATAAGTCACACTTCACAACTGCCTTGATACAAGCCACACTACTAATGATTCAAGTGAATTGATTACAACTAACCTCTCTTTGAATTCTTGAGCAAGAACCTTCATTTCAGCAACGCTGGTGGGCCACTTGATTAGCTCGGGTACCCTTGTCTCTGTGTCAGAATGACCACAATCCACTTCAGAGAGCCCTTGTTCAGCCCAAATCTATCAGCAATGCTTCTGCAAACATATTTACAACAAAACAATAACTCATACTCTCCTGATATGTGGGTTTTGGGATTCCAATCCATGACTATCTGTGGTTACATTACGTCACCAAAAAGCAGACCTCTTAAATCTTATGGGATTGGTGTCATAAGACACCATAATGGGAGAGTAAGAACTAAAGAGACGTGCTGCTGTCAGCATTAGCAGCCAGCCCATTCATCCACCAAGCCATAATTTAAAATGTCATCATGGACTTTACAATAAAATCAGAGGTGGGTCTGACAAATGTCAAGGGTAAAGAAGCAGTCTTCACATTACACGTAAAAATAAATAAAAATACAATAAAAGCACAACCCACCCACCCCCAACAACAACAAAAAAGTCCACATTACATATGAATACATTTTGCACACAAACACACAAAAAAGCGATGTCACCAAACCTGTATGTTTCCATGTTTCCAATATACCACAGTGTGACCAAGACACTTTTCTCAAGACTTATGGTCCGCTCAGCAGGCATGCTTGGTGCTATCCACTCCAAAAGTCTCTGCACACACACACGAAAAAAAGACTAAAATACAAACTAGCAACTTCATTTTCAATATTCTCCTCCCCTACACCCACCCACAAAAAACCCGACAACACCACCACAAAAAAGAGTATGTTCTTTAACTCACACAAAAAGGCGCACCACCCAATGTGGATAGTTGCCCTGTATAGGGATTGCCACAGTAATTGGAAGAAGAAGAAGAAAAGTCAAAATTGAAAATCATGATGACTAAAAAATGTGTGTGTGCATAGCTCGCCAGTTACTTGATGACGACTTGATGATCTAACAATTAACATGATGTTTTAATGTCAACGTTGTTTTGATACTTTTCCGTATTAGTTGGACACGATGACGGGTATTTACAACGATTATTTGATATAATTTAGTACCTCAAACACGTCACGTCCCATCCGGAAGTGTTCATGGAACTGGCGGTCTGCGTAGCGTGGTACTGTGACTTCCACGTAGTTTTCGACATGTGCAGTCGGATCCCGAAATTCGGCAGTTTCGTCCATCAAGCCCAGCATGACCCACTGCATACTTTTCACATAGGCGCAAACAACGGCGACCATTGTGGTCAAAATCATCGTTTCTTCCTCGTCTTCTTGCAGCAGCGCGCGAATATCGTCGTTCGAGACCGCCATCTTGTCTGTTTTCTCCCACAATGCACAGCGAAGCCGGAAGCGAAGCGGAGCGTTGCGTAGGCGCAGTGGTAAAGCGCTGAGGTAAATCGCTGCAAGCGCTTGATCAAGTTGATGGTGTGTACACATCTAAATAATTCAATAATATCAGGGCCGGATCAAAGTTTTTTGAGGGGGGGTGCTCAAAATTGTTTTAGGGTCTTCTCATCGAAGTGGCGAAGCCACGAGTGCGTGCCTGCGAAGCAGGCACGCCCCTCTAGGGGGGTCCGGGGGCATGCCCCCCCGGAAAATTTTGATAAAAATGGTGCAAATCTGTGCAATCTGGTGCATTTTGGCAGTGTTTTGAGAGGTCATTCAAAGGCAAGAAATTTATAGCAAAAGGAAGGCATCTTAATTATAGCAGCACCCCCCCCCCCCTCCCTCCCCAGCTACCTTGGCTGCCAAGTAGAGTGTGCTTATACCAAGTGGAGAGTAGTACAGCATCTGGGCCCAGCATCTTTTAGCCCCCCCCCCCCCCTCCTTCCCAAGCTTTTTACTAACTATACTGTCTCTGCTACCAAGCAAAGTGTGCCGATATCCGATGAGGTGGGAAGTAGATCAACATATTTGAGCAACCACCCCCCCCCCCCCTCCCTCCTTCCCCCAACTCCCGGCTGCCACGGTGGTTTTTTTTTTTTTTTTTTTTGGGGGGGGGGGGTGCTCGAGCACCCCCAGCACCCCCCCTAGATCCGGCCCTGAATATAAGTGGCACTGGCTACTTTGTATCATGCATGTGATGTCTACACTGACTAGGTCAACTAAATTACTTAAGGAATGGATGAGTTAAATCTCCAGAACTGGTTATAATAAGAGCAATTCAAACTCTTTTTTTAAAATTTAATGTACGGTTTCCCAAGTGACAAATCATTCGACGATTCGCCTTTTAAAAATCGCAGTAGTGGGGAGACGCGACTGGTGTATTCTTAACTTCAATCCACAGGTGGATTAATCGTACTTAAAACAGATAAATTCAAAGATATTGAACATATCAAAATGAATGCGTACAGGATTCATTTTAACTTTCCTTCTCGCATACCCTGGACTGCTGGAGCATAGACGCAAGAGAGGAGACATGATAGAGGTGTACAAATACCTCCATGGTTACTACGATGTGCAGAAACCAACGTTCAAACTGTCCAGCAACACTAATCTGCGTGGTAACTCGCTGAAACTCCATAAAGACAGCTTTCGGCTGAACATCAGGAAGAAGTTCTTCTCACAGCGCATCATCACAACCTGGAATAGCCTACCAGATTCAGTTGTCACAGCTGCCTCAGTCCATGACTTTAAACTAATTAAAGTTGCGCTCGACGAACACTGGAAAGATCTCCCCACTCTCTATGCACCAGAATGCCAAAATATGCAATAGACTTGATCTATAGCAAAGATTATATAGTTACACAAAGATAGCTCATTAGCTCAAAGCTGTGAGGATCGAGACACGTTGCGCCCCCAACCGGAAGGTTACTTGGGTGAATCAAGGGAAGTAATCACACCGCTTAGCGACATGTAAATATTGCTTGTTTATCGACGTCTGTACAGTGATTTAATCTTGTTCAAGTGCACTGCAGAGAGAGAGAGAGAGAGAGAGAGAGAGAGAGAGAGAGAGAGAGGGAGAGATAGATAGAGAGAGAGAGACAGACAGACAGAGAGAGGTCTTTCGCGCAGTATCTCATGTTAGGTCTTATCCGCACGGTATAGGGGGAACGAGGGGGATGCTCAATAAGTGGAGATGATGGATGGATGGTGAATGAATGAATGAATTAATGAAGTTTTACGGCCTGTCAGCATTTGGAGACTAAGGCCTTTTCACAAAACCACTGGTACTAATACGAGCGAGATATAATCAAGTCACGACTGGGAGGGGAAAGGAAAGATAACTCTAACAACATCTTTCTTTCCCCCATTCAACACATGCAGCGGACGTTCGGAAACAAAGTTTTAGAGCGAAGTTATGATGAGGATAATGAGTGCAGATGGTTGGCAAGCGGAATGAAACAACAATTTTACTGTGAGACGTTCCGTCGGAACGTCAGATCTGTGAACGCTTCGAAAGGGGTGCGCGACTTTGACCTGGATGCAGTGTAAGTCGTAAGCGAAGATCGTACGGTGTGAGTCGAAGTCTCAAGACCGAGGGTTTATGGGGGTTTTGTGAACATACGGCGATCGTATGACAAGGCAAATATGCTCAAAATGAAAACAGAGCTGCACGAAAAGGGGTTTTACCACGACAGTTGTTCCAATGCTTATGCTGTGGCCTCAGCAAAGATTATATAGTTGATCGTATGTATAGATCTATAATCTTTGCCGAAGGCGAAGCGGCAACTTAATTCACTTGATCGAATGACTTTCTGGCCGCAAATCACCTTCTTGACAGGTATGTATTGGTTTGCATTTCCTAAAGATATTCCACAGGGGTGTATACGTTGATAAAAAAGCTTGCATTCTTCGATAATAATGAAAATTAGATCGTTCCATCAACACCATGTAGATTCAATAGGCCTATGATACCCTATGTCAGTATGTGCGCGTTCGATTTCCCAACGCCTGCTACAAAAAACAAAGCCAAAACACCCCCATTATTGCAGCAAATCATTTTGTTACACATTACACAGTGAATGTATTCACAAACATGATCGGAACGCATCAGAAACGCGTCGAGAAACAAGCAATTTTACTTGTCGGTAAGCGTTGACAGTACTTCCATTGATTCACCCATGTTACCTTCCGCTTGGGGGCGCTGCGTTTCCCAGCGTCTTGTAACTCCATATAGCAACAGCTCGTTATGACCGGTCTTTGTATGAATAGTCTTTGTCTATAGTAGCTAGCCCGCCACGCATTGCAGCAAAGTTATTTTTATCACATGGAACGTCGAACAGGCCTTACGAAAGGCCTCAAACGTCGTAAAAGTCAAGTCAAGTCAAGTCATGTACCTTTGCATATCTTCACAGGTGAAACTTTGTTCCTGGAGGGTGAGAGAAGTCTATGATGAAAATGACTTAAACAAATATGTTAAAAAGTATTCAAAGCACATTGGTGGGTTCCCGTGTTTTTTAAGTGTGTAACTGGGATGTGTTGGTTAGAATGCAAACATAGGCCTACTTGACTTCCCCTTTTTTCCAAAGGCTGAATTAAATTATAAGGAGCAAAAACCAGATTTTAAAAAAAGCAATGCCATCCCGCTGAAGTTGTGATGTTGATTAATAAATTTCAGCTTGATGGAATATAAAACGATTCCTGCTAGCACTATTGACTTGATAGTCAGTCTGTATATGAGGTGAGTATTGGAAAAATACACATTTAGAGAAAACAAGTAAATCTATCTTTGAATCCACATTAGTAAAGGCCAGTTGTAGACAGTTTTACTCATCAACAGCACCAGTTTTTCCAACTACAAATGTAACCCAGCACCAGTGCACTGCATTCTGCAAGCTCATTTTACATGGCAGACTCTGTTCTCAGACAGCCAGTACAACCGAAAATTCACGGTGATGTCATCTCTGTCCTTATAAGGGGAAAGAGTGGTGGAGGATGGAAGCAGGGGTAGGGTGGGACAGGGAAACCAAAGCAAAACAAAGAAAACAAAATCGAGTAATGGGTATGGGTTTCAGTGCATACACTTGATGCAAATTAACACACACACACACATGGAGACACACACACACGCACGCACACACATTTTCTCTCTCTCTCTCTCTCTCTCACACACACACACACAAACACACATAGACAGACATGGCAACACACACACTCACATTCTCTCTCTCTCTCTCTCTCTCTCTCTCTCTCTCTCTCTCTCTCTCTCTCTCTCTCTCTCTCTCTCTCTCTCTCTCACACACACACACACACACACACACACACAAATGAGACAAGTGGGAACATACAAATTCACACATCTCACACTCACAGAACACTAACGGACGGGATGGGGAAAACAGTCGTGCACAAAAGTACATCTCACTCCACATTCTCAATTCCAGACCCAATGAATACAACAACCAGCATGTATTTGATTGAACAATGATTTAATCAATGATTATAGCAACCACGATGATGCACTGTCATGTTTTGTCAGTTCAGAATGGGTATGAACAGGAGTGAATTTTTTGTGCCTTGCTGGAATCACCGCATTCAAAATTACTGGACAAGGCACTGATCCTCTTTGCTGTCTTCAATCTCAACTTTTGACCTGTGAACATCCGAGATAGATTGCGTCAGCTGTCCAAATTAGAAGCCAAGTAAAAATCCCATGACATTAAAATGTACACTAGCTCTAAACAACATGCGTTTCAAAGAATGGACAAGTTTACAAAAAGCAGTAGAATTGTTGGTAGCAAAAAGTAACAGGACAGTTAATAACCCTTACACTACTTGGGCAAAGATAGTTTGGCCCAATTTTTAAATGATGATCCTATCTAAGATTTCTTGGATGGTCTTCATTCATAGCATAAAGAGTTAATTCATGACCCATTTCTTCAGAAGCTTGAGATTTGCTTACATTATTATTACAAAGTACAATGATACAAAAACTTCCGAATGGAACGTTTGCTGAAAATTGTTTATGCAGGCATTAAGTCTGAATGCATCCTCCATCTACACCATCTGCACTAAATCCTTATTTCAATGAACTAGGAAGTAAAACAGCAGGTACAAAAGTAGCATCCGTTGCACTGGGCCTGCTAGTCAATGCAAAGACTAGAGACCTGTGCTCAAGCCCTCAGCCCTTTCTAATGCCGCCATCATGGAACATGACAAAAGGCTGTGGCCAGCCTCTTGGGATTCACAATCCATTGAAGCAACTTTCACAAGAAAAGTGGAGAGGATGAGAAAAGCTCGAGGGGATGAAATCATGGGTGGACAATCTGTGGAGAACACCTCTGCCACTTTAGAGGAAACCTGATACGATGCGAGGGTCTTGCTGAGGTGTTGCCATGACATGATCAAGAGGACTTGAGACATTTGCCACCATACAAGAGCAAGCCTCCACTTGGCAAATTCTCATTCATTCCTAGCATAGATCCATTATGAATAAATATATACAACACAAAATACTCGTGGAAAAGCTGTGTAAACTGAAACTGCATCTCAGAGATAACTTACAGCATCATATCTACGTAGCCTCTTTAAATATTACTCATGAAACCTACAAGAAGAAGCAGCACGATAAAATCATAGGGGTCTTTGTCATTACATGTACTACTGCCCAACTCTTATTTCTTTGAATTAAAAGATGCAGTAGACATCTCTTAATGCAGAATGACACAGCCCTTGCCACAGTAGCTGCATGATGACATTTCATTGAGCTGTGTGACATACAATCTACTATGGGAACACTACAAGTAACCCCATTGTCTCCTCCCCCTCCAACCACCACTCCTTCCCCTTCAGTTTCTGGAATACCAAAAATGTCCCCAAACCATGCCTATGTTATGCGAATGCTGTCTTTGCTTTCCATCCTTGAGACACCCACTCCAAGCACAGCACCAGAAAGCTGAGCAGCTTGTGTAGAGCAAAGCCTGTGCTTGGGCTTCCACTTCTGACAGGACAGCCTGGACTGACGACTGTACAGCCGACTGAGTCATTCCTGTGTGTCCCAAGAATACAGCTGCACACGTCCTCCTTGATTGCCCCTCACGTGGAGAGGACAAGCCTGACTGGCACAAGCTCCAGGGTTAGACATCACTCCTCCATAGTTTGATGGTCTTGTCATTCTCCAGAGCTGCCGAGGCGATGATGTTTTCCGTTGGGTGGCACGCACAGCACAGTACCACATCTGCAAGGGAAAGATTGTCAGTGCCACTCTCACTGCTGATAGGATTTTTAGATTTATCTAAACTTTTTGCTCAGTCAGTAAAAGTCCATACATCCAGTCTGTCCAACACGGCAAAAGTGTGCACAAGAAGAGTGAGAAGGGTGCATGGATTTCACAAGTGTTTTCCATCAAACTAGGGTCTGAGCATGGGAATGGTCAGTTTAGCTCCGCTCTGGAATTTCCTTTTAAGATCATAATCCAGATGCTAATTTCCCCTGAAAGAGTGGGAAGGGATGGATTTGTCTGGAGGCAAGGCAGCAGCACTTGCACCAAGCATCTCTCTGTCAGCCTGTCTTAGCTTCAATGTCTGAACAGGAAAGGGTTAATAATGTTGCTCTGCCCAAACCTGCCTTCAGAAAATTTTATTTCATTTCACTCATTTGATAGAATTCAGTTTTGGGGGTTAAAAAAACCTATAAAATGCAAAAATCCTTCAAATGTGCAAGTTTGATGACAATGGTAAAGGTAAAATCCTTACACTATCTGCTACTTATCCCCTCAAGAAGAATGAAGAAAGAAAATTTCCTGGTTATGGATCCCACTGGTTTATCATCAAGGCATCTCTTGAGAAGTGCAGGGGGTATCTTTGGTTAGATCAGGACACATGTACACACATGCATACTGAGAGACTCAGAGAGAGACAGACAGACAGACAGACAGACAGACAGACACACTAAACGGGCACACAGACAGACACAGACAGACAGACAGACACGCACACAGACAGACACACAGACTGAGACAGAAACTGAGACACACAGACATAGAGTTCTTGTGTGTGTTTGTAAGTGTGTGTGTGTGTTTGTGTGTGTGTGTGTGTGCTCACCTACTACCAACACCCCTACACCAAGAGAGAGGAAAGTTGCAGAAGGGAAGGAATCAAGGTGCCAGAGTAGAGAGAAGGAGCAGAAGTGAGAGAAAGAACAGAGGAGAGGCAGAGGGAACAGGAGAACAAGAGGATTTGGAGAAGAAAAAGAAGCTGGAAGAAGAAAAGAGAGAAAATGTGTGCAGGAGAATGTAGAGTAGTGAGGGGTGAAATGTGGAAGAGATATAAGCATAAGTAAAATAAGCATAAGTAAAAACAAGCAGAAGTAAAAAATAAGTATAAGTAAAAATAAGCAGGAGTAAAAATTTGCAGAAGTACAATTAAGCAGCAGTAAAAATGAGCAGGACAGGAGAAAACATTTGCAGAAGGCAGAGGAGGAAAAAGGGGAATGATTGGAGGAGGAAGAGATGGAAGAAGAGCAAGAGGAGATGCAGGAAGTAAGGAAAAAATTGACATGGTGTTGGAGGAGTATGAGGAGGGGGTGGGGGGGGTGGAGAGGAGGAGGAGGGGGGAAGAGGAGGAGGAGGGGGTAAGAGGAGGAGAAGGCGGAGGGAAAGAGGAGGAGGTGGAAGTGGAGGAGGGTGAAGGAAGGAAGGAAGGAAGGAAATGAAAACATGGGGGAGGAGAAAGAGAGGTGAAGAGGAAAAGGGGAGGATTTTCCAGTCTTTGAGGTCAATGCCCTCTGGAATACATGTGATAATGGCACAAACTTTCACACAGCATTTTCAAACTCCCTGTGAGATCCACTTTCGCAATGCTTCCTGCAATAGTACAATCCGGAATGTCGGATGGAAACATCACTTTTGCAGACAGTGCAGTGAGAGAATGTTGGACCTTTCTGGGAAGCCATACGGCAAGGGCACCACTCGTTGTACAATGCACGGTACTTTTGCCATGCCCTCTTTTTTTACCCACACAGCAGATGCGGTTTGAGAAACTTCAGATGCTACGACTTCTTCCTCCTCGGAGGTTTCATGTCCCCTCCTGTCGGAAGATGACATCTTTTCGTGTTTAACTCTGGATGGTGGCTGTGGGAGATATATCATTTTCAAGGTATCAGTATGTGCAACAGAGCATGCGGCTCAAGGATCGGGCTCTACAGCCACAGAGTACGCTGCCGCTCAACCCCGGACTGACCAAACCTGGCGCACACTCCATAGTCTCACGAGACTGACGGATGCCAACAACAACAACAAAAAAAGTATGCGTTGAGTTAGCTACTCACCGTACCAGCCTTGACAGTGGCTTATTGTTTCTTTTCTTATGCTGGGTCACAAAAGGGCACAGAAGTGAATATAAACACTTATCAAGAGGGCCAGATGGTTCTATATTCTGTATTGTCAACAGTATTTTTGTACTGGGAATACATACTAGGTGATGCCTGTCCTCCATTCAGTTGCCATTTTGACTGCTTTCACGAGTGAAAAGGCATATAATGAACTATTTCCCCTACTAATTTTTTATTTAAAAGTTAATAGCTTTATTCCTCAAAAAACTAAGTAGCAAAGCCCTAAGGGGTGGAAACTGTTCAGTTGTGCTCATTCAGTCAGTGAAGAATATTGGGATAGTGGAGTTTACTTACCTGTAAGGTTCTTGAGAGGCATCAGAAGATATATTGGGCACACTACTCCAAACCGGAATTGGTCACACTAGCAGTGCATGTAGTTGCTACACAGTTTATGTACTCCAAAGCACTTGGAAAAAAGGTTTGTCCAGTCCTGGAAGCACTAATCTCAATCTCAGGCTTCAGTGCTAAGATAGTAATCCCAGTCTTGAAAGCACTGATCTCAATTGCTGGCTTCAGTTGAGCAGTGAAGGACACAGGATCTGGGCCCAAAT
>JAWQFJ010034283.1:22500-33252 GCA_034096865.1 Theodoxus fluviatilis | reverse complement strand
ACTCATGAAACCTACAAGAAGAAGCAGCACGATAAAATCATAGGGGTCTTTGTCATTACATGTACTACTGCCCAACTCTTATTTCTTTGAATTAAAAGATGCAGTAGACATCTCTTAATGCAGAATGACACAGCCCTTGCCACAGTAGCTGCATGATGACATTTCATTGAGCTGTGTGACATACAATCTACTATGGGAACACTACAAGTAACCCCATTGTCTCCTCCCCCTTCCAACCACCACTCCTTCCCCTTCAGCTTCTGGAATACCAAAAATGTCCCCAAACCATGCCTATGTTATGCGAATGCTGTCTTTGCTTTCCATCCTTGAGACACCCACTCCAAGCACAGCACCAGAAAGCTGAGCAGCTTGTGTAGAGCAAAGCCTGTGCTTGGGCTTCCACTTCTGACAGGACAGCCTAGACTGACGACTGTACAGCCGACTGAGTCATTCCTGTGTGTCCCAAGAATACAGCTGCACACGTCCTCCTTGATTGCCCCTCACGTGGAGAGGACAAGCCTGACTGGCACAAGCTCCAGGGTTAGACATCACTCCTCCATAGTTTGATGGTCTTGTCATTCTCCAGAGCTGCCGAGGCGATGATGTTTTCCGTTGGGTGGCACGCACAGCACAGTACCACATCTGCAAGGGAAAGATTGTCAGTGCCACTCTCACTGCTGATAGGATTTTCTAGATTTATCTAAACTTTTTGCTCAGTCACTAAAAGTCCATACATCCAGTCTGTCCAACATGGTAAAAGTGTGCACAAGAAGAGTGAGAAGGGTGCATGGATTTCACAAGTGTATTCCATCAAACTAGGGTCTGAGCATGGGAATGGTCAGTTTAGCTCCGCTCTGGAATTTCCTTTTAAGATCATAATCCAGATGCTAATATCCCCTGAAAGAGTGGGAAGGGATGGATTTGTCTGGAGGCAAGGCAGCGGCACTTGCACCAAGCATCTCTGAGTTCTGTCAGACTGTCTTAGTTTCAATGTCTGAACAGGAAAGGGTTAAAAATGTTTCTCTGCCCACACCTGCCTTCGGAATATTTTATTTCATTTCATTTCACTCATTTGATAGAATTCAGTTTTGGGGGTTAAAAAAACCTATAAAATGCAAAAATCCTTAAAATGTGCAAGTTTGATGACAATGGTAAAGGTAAAATCCTTACACTATCTGCTACTTATCCCCTCAAGAAGAATGAAGAAAGAAAATTTCCTGGTTATGGATCCCACTGGTTTATCATCATCAAGGCATCTCTTGAAGAGTGCAGGGGGTATCTTTGGTTAGATCAGGACACATGCACGCAAACGCATATATAGAGAGAGAGACAGACAGACAGACAGACAGACAGACACACTAAACGGGCACACAGACAGACACAGACAGACAGACAGACACGCACACAGACAGACACACAGACTGAGACAGAAACTGAGACACACAGACATAGAGTTCTTGTGTGTGTTTGTAAGTGTGTGTGTGTTAGTGTGTGTGTGTGTGTGTTTGTGTGTGTGTGTGTGTGCTCACCTACTACCAACACCCCTACACCAAGAGAGAGGAAAGTTGCAGAAGGGAAGGAATCAAGGTGCCAGAGTAGAGAGAAGGAGCAGAAGTGAGAGAAAGAACAGAGGAGAGTCAACAGAGGAGAGGCAGGAGAACAAGAGGATTTGGAGAAGAAAAAGAAGCTGGAAGAAGAAAAGAGAGAAAATGTGTGCAGGAGAATGTAGAGTAGTGAGGGGTGAAATGTGGAAGAGATATAAGCATAAGTAAAATAAGCATAAGTAAAAACAAGCAGAAGTAAAAAATAAGTATAAGTAAAAATAAGCAGGAGTAAACATTTGCAGAAGTACAATTAAGCAGCAGTAAAAATGAGCAGGACAGGAGAAAACATTTGCAGAAGGCAGAGGAGGAAAAAGGGGAATGATTGAAGGAGGAAAAGATGGAAGAAGAGCAAGAGGAGATGCAGGAAAAGTAGGAAGAATGAAGTGGTGGTGGTGGAGGATGAGGAGGGGGGTGGGGGGGGGAGAGGAGGAGGAGGGGGGAAGAGGAGGAGGAGGGGGGAAGAGGAGGAGAAGGCGGAGGGAAAGAGGAGGAGGTGGAAGTGGAGGAGGGTGAAGGAAGGAAGGAAGGAAGGAAATGAAAACATGGGGGAGGAGAAAGAGAGGTGAAGAGGAAAAGGGGAGGATTTTCCAGTCTTTGAGGTCAATGCCCTCTGGAATACATGTGATAATGGCACAAACTTTCCCACAGCATTCTCAAACTCCCTGTGAGATCCACTTTCGCAATGCTTCCTGCAATAGTACAATCTGGAATGTCGGATGGAAACATCACTTTTGCAGACAGTGCAGTGAGAGAATGTTGGACCTTTCTGGGAAGCCATACGGCAAGGGCACCACTCGTTGTACAATGCACGGTACTTTTGCCATGCCCTCTTTTTTTTCCCACACAGCAGATGCGGTTTGAGAAACTTCAGATGCTACGACTTCTTCCTCCTCGGAGGTTTCATGTCCCCTCCTGTCGGAAGATGACATCTTTTCGTGTTTAACTCTGGATGGTGGCTGTGGGAGATATATCATTTTCAAGGTATCAGTATGTGCAACAGAGCATGCGGCTCAAGGATCGGGCTCTACAGCCACAGAGTACGCTGCCGCTCAACCCCGGACTGACCAAACCTGGCGCACACTCCATAGTCTCACGAGACTGACGGATGCCAACAACAACAACAAAAAAAGTATGCGTTGAGTTAGCTACTCACCGTACCTGGCCTTGACAGTGGCTTATTGTTTCTTTTCTTATGCTGGGTCACAAAAGGGCACAGAAGTGAATATAAACACTTATCAAGAGGGCCAGATGGTTCTATATTCTGTATTGTCAACAGTATTTTTGTACTGGGAATACATACTAGGTGATGCCTGTCCTCCATTCAGTTGCCATTTTGACTGCTTCCACGTGTGAAAAGGCATATAATGAACTATTTCCCCTACTAATTTTCTATTTAAAAGTTAATAGCTTTATTCCTCAATAACTAAGTAGCAAAGCCCTAAGGGCTGGAAACTGTTCAGTTGTGCTGATTCAGTCAGTGAAAAATATTGGGATAGTGGAGTTTACTTACCTCTAAGGTTCTTGAGAGGCATCAGAAGATATCTTGGGCACACTACTCCAAACTGGAATTGGTCACACTAGCAGTGCATGTAGTTGCTACACAGTTTATGTACTCCAAAGCACTTGGAAAAAAAGGTTTGTCCAGTCCTGGAAGCACTAATCTCAATCTCATCTCAGGCTTCAGTGCTAAGATAGTAAACTGAGTCTTGAAAGCACTGATCTCAATTGCTGGCTTCAGTTGAGCAGTGAAGGACACAGGATCTGGGCCCAAATCTTCACCAATCACAGGGATCCACAATCTTTGGGCAGAGGGATCTTCCTCATCATCACTCACTGATTCACTGCTCTCAGGACTGTCATCTGACACTGAAAGATAAAGATAAAAGACAACTAAGTTTCCGTTCAATCAATGAGTCATTAGTTTTCAAATTCATGAAATTCACATAAATGACCATTCACAGTGAATACCATGTCAAAGACAGCCCAGCCAAGAAGGAGCTGGCACAGGCTGATAACTTAACAAAGTTCAACCTCATGCACTGCACATAGTCATCCAAAATTACATGTTGATGCAGTGCTATACAAAAATTCAGAAAATCCCCCACCTGAAAATGTAAACATGTGATAGTGAATTGCGAAGATTTCACCACATGACATAAGTACACAGTAGTAGCACATTACATGTTGTTGGGTTCATTTGAAAGTAAGTCTCATCATATCAGACATCGAAACAAATGTAAACATACAATCGACAGCCGCTCTTAGTCTTAGCAATCAAAGCATGGTATTTACATTCGACATCGTCGTCAGAATTGGAAGCATTATCAAGAATAACAGAGAATCATCTCTGAAGGCGCCTACACACGTACCGGTTTTCAAGCCGATTTTGCTCCCGATCCGGTCTGACCGTGCGTGTAAAAATCGGGTTGACCACCACACGCAACGATTACACCGAGACCGCGAACTTGAGCGATTTTCATTACACGAAGCGATGTCAGAATTCAGAGTTACGTCCCTTCGCCGAGCTATGGCAACGACGCTTTCGACGTATAGTACTTGGACATGAGCAGTTCCATTTTCCAGCAAGCTTGTTTCCTAATGTAGTTCATCCTTTGAGTGCGAGTTGCTGGTCAAGTCATGTTGAGATCTTGTTTAACTCGAGTCACGTGTTCAAGAAACTTGTGCCACATTAGCTCCGATGTGAATGGTGTTCACGTCCGATTTCAAGGTCGTGATGATACACACACGGACAGAGACATGAGCGCGCGCGCGCGCGCGCACACACACACACACACACACACACACACACACACACACACACACACACAGAGTGGAGAATGACATAGACAGAGGGAAAGGGAAAGGGAGAGAGAGAGAGAGAGAGAGAGAGAGAGAGAGAGAGAGAGAGAGAGAGAGAGAGAGAGAGAGAGAGAGAGTTGGGGAGGGGGAAGGGAAAGGGAGAGAGAGAGAAAGAGAGAGAGAGAGGTTGGGGGGGTGGTGGTGGACGGGTGGACAGACAGCACTCGTACGTGGTCAAGCAGACACACAACCATGAATAGATAGGCAGACGCGCACGCGCACGCGCGCGCGCACACACACACACATCACATGCTCACACACATACACCACATGCTCACACACCACACACACACACACACACACACACCACATGCTCACACACATACACCACATGCTCACACACACACACACACAACACACACACACATGCTCACACGCGCGCGCGCACGCACGCACACACACACACACACACACACACACAAACACACATTTGCGCGCGCGCGCGGATGAACAGCCACACAGACAGATGTACCAGCAGACACACAAACAGAGACAGAGAGAAAGGCAAAGACATGAAGACACTGAAAATGCTCTGCACTGAGACTGATCGGTCTAAAACAGACATAAAGAAAAATAGAGGTTTCTGTACGTAAGGACTCCTAGAAATTTTAAAAACAGATTTGTAAAAAATCGATTTTATTCTTGAACATGTCACGAGAAATTTGGAAGTCGATGCGCCTTTGGAAATGAGTAGAAACTCCAATGAGATTCACGATCACAGTGTTTACAGCATGGTAGTTGTGGCGCTCGATACGATCTCAGACATGGGACAAGGGAATTGGGAAAAATACTGAAACTGAAGGCGCGAAGCGCCAATTAAGCAAGGGGGGTCCGGGGGCATGCCCCCCCGGAAAATGTTTAAAAAGGGAAAGCCAAATGGTGCAATCTGATGCAATCTGAGCAGGAAAATTAACTTTCTAGGCTGTTCACTGAAACAGCTACAGTACAAAAAAAAGTAAAATTTTTGAAGTACTCACCCAAAATCACATGTCTGTTTTAGATTGATCTCTGCCATCAATAGTTGTGTGTTGGGTGTGCAAATACAAATAAATTGTACATAGAAAAGTCTGTTCATTTTGTGACTGTTTATTCTTCATTTCATTGACACTCTGGGAAGTTTGCTGAAGAAATCCCTCAGGTCACCACTGGAAACCTGCCTTTTCTTTGCTGGGGCCGGCACCACATTAGCTTCACTCACGGGCACAGATGACGATCTTTTGTTGGTGGGGGTCTGCACCACCTTCATGGCGGAAGAAGAGGCCATCTTGGGAATACAAAACCCCGAAGACACACCATTAGCAGTGACTGGAGGTACAGTTTCCCGTCTCGAAGCACTGACCACAGCTGATGTGGAGGGTGTGGGAGTCTGCAGCTTCTTTTTAGAAGAAGAGGCTACCTTGCGGCTCCATGATTTCCGAGCAAAAGCAATGTGGGATGGTCTACGACTTCGGCCATCAACTGGAACCGTAGCATGATGAGGTACAACACGGGTTGATCTCCAGGGAGTTCCAGTGGCTGCCGAATCTTTGGGTCCACAGGCGGCGTTGTTCGATGCAAATCCAATTTCAGTGCGTGTTTGTTGGTGGTGAGATGCTTTACCAACGCAGACTTTCCATTTGTCCCGTAATTGATGATTCCTTTCTCGCACCACTTGCAAATGGCTTCTCCAGGCACGTCGATTTTTGCGATGGAATCGCCGATCAACTGGGATCTCTCCTTGCCCTTGTATTTCACTACAACTCTCTCCGACAGCCATTGCGCTTTCCATTTGTTTTTCACACTGTCAACCTTGTCGATGTTCGCGGACTCAACACTTTCATTTTCCGTCAACACTCGAGCAAAGACTATTCTTACAAAGACCGGTCATAACGAGCCTTTGCTATATAAAGTTACAAGACGCTGGGAAACGCAGCGCCCCAAGCGGAAGGTTACATGGGTGAATCAATGGAAGTAATCAGACCGCTTACCGACATGTAAAATTGCTTGTTTCTCGACGCGTTTCTGATGCGTTCCGATCATGTGTGTGAATAAATTTACAGTGTAATGTGTAATAAAATGATTTGCTGCAATAATGGGGGTGTTTTGGCTTTGTTTTTTGAAGCAGGCGTTGTGAAATCGAACGCGCACATAGGCCTATTAAATCTACATGGTGTTGATGGAACGATCTAATTTTCATTATTATCGAAGAATGCAAGCTTGTTTATCAACGTATACACCCCTGTGGAATATCTTTAGGAAATGCAAAGCAATACATACCTGTCAAGAAGGTGATTTGCGGCCAGAAAGTCATTCGATCAAGTGAATTCAGTTGCCGCATGAGAGAGGCGTCGACCTGCGTGGCACATGGGTTGTTTCTCCATTAATTAGTGTCTTCAACTTGCAGAGCGTGGTTTGCAGACGTGTAATGATGCACAGCACATAGCAACGCTGATGTTGGCTGAGACTAGTGAATATAGTCTCAGCAACAGGTTGGTCACGTGATAGCCTAAATTCTTCCATAACATGCATACCACCGTTCTGAACAGCCACGCTGAATGCCATATCACATCGTGAGTGTATTCCTCCGCTTGTTGTGATACACTCCATACTGGCAGCCATTTTTCCGTCAGTTCATTTTCTAAACATCGATTTCCCATGAATGTAAAACTTGTGTGCGGTAAAATTCGAATCACAAGAGTGTAATATTGTGAACTCTACTAATTATAAGGACTTTGAATACAACAGCAATATTTATACTTCATTGAGCGAGTTCGGAGGGTCAGAGTCGATCTCTGGTTGTGAATTCTTGTCAGCAAACCGTTAGATGACAACTAAAGACGCTTCAGCGTTTGTGTGAACAGTGATTACACGTACCTTGTCAGCAAACCGTCAGATGTCAATTCAACACTGTCTAGTCTCGCTGGATAAGCAGTGAATCAGAAAATGGCTTTAACTTCAGCTCCAAAGAAAAGAAAAAGAACAGAAATGACACCCAAAGACAAAGTGGACTTGCTTGATCGCTACCGAGAGCTAAATTCTAAAAGTTTGAGGGAGGGTGCTGACATTTTGGGTGTGTCGGCATCATTTCTGTGCCAGACACTGAAAAAAGAAGATGAACTTAGGGCTGATATCGCAGAGGGCTCCAGTCAAGGCCAAAGGAAGCGTCGGCGCTGCGGGAAGGATAAAGAGACAGAAGATGGCTTAAAGCGGTGGTTCGACTCTATCCAAGCGCGCAACACACCTGTAAACGGCCCAATCCTGTGTCAGAAGGCGGAACAGATTGCTTCCCAGCTTGGTCGCTCCGAATTCAAAGCTACAAATGGGTGGTTTAACAGGTGGAAGAAACGCAACGGCTTGGTGAAGCGGGAAGTGCCGGTTAATAAAAACGCCGCTTATTAAAAACACTTTTGTTCGGTCCCAATGTGTTTTTAATAAGCGGCGACTACTGTATATACACAATCGCACGTGCGTAAGGCAGTTTACAACCTTATAGACACGTTCGCGCTAAAAGTAGTTCTCAAATGATTTCCTGAAAATCTCATAGATTAGTTTTATTAGAACACCAAATTTGTGTTTATCTATCGGGGTAAATAATTGGTGTGAAATAGAATCGCCTCTTTTTACTCTCAATGGTCTTCTGATCATGTTGAATTTTGATTGGTAGAATCATTGGAATGTGGATTCGAAGTCACGTGACCAACCTGTGTCAGAGATAGTATTACATCTCTGTGTTCAGAATGAGCAGGACCTCCAGGGCAGCTGAAAGTCCAGTGACTGGCATGGTGCTAACTTTAATTCCACAGTACTGTTAACCGGCCGGAGCGAGGGAAAGACGACCTACCGGCGCGAGAGCAAACCGCTGAGAGAGAGAGAGAAAGAGAGAGACAGACAGACAGACAGACAGACAGACAGACAGACAGACAGACAGACAGACAGAGACAGACAGAGAGAGACAGAGACAGAGACAGAAAGACGGATAGACAGACAGACAGACGAGACAGACAGACACAGACAGACACACACAGACAGACAGACAGACAGACAGACAGACGGACGGACATACGGACGGACTGACTGACTGACTGACTGACTGTCAGACAGACAGACAGAAGAGACAGAGACAGACAGACAGAAGAGAGACAGACAGACAGACTGACTGACTGACAGACAGACAGACAGACTGACAGACAGACAGTCTCAGACAGACAGACAGACACACAGACAGACAGATAGACAGGCAGGCAGGCAGACAGACATATAGACAGACAGACACCCGCAACCCGCTGTTTCAGCCCACATGTCGTGCATTTTGTCTGAAACACCGTCTTTCTCTCACTGAGTCAGACACTTTCACAGCATTCATTGCTGACTTGTTGACTCTTGATGTTTTTCATTCCGTTTACTCGTATTTGTCAGAGGTTTGCGTTGAGATGCTACCGAAAACGAAAATGATTTGTATTCCTCGGTACACTTACTACCTGGGGGAATTTGTTTTTGGTATTTGTATATTTGAAGCATGATAGATTTTGCAATGTTCTTCCACTTCTTGCCCCGACAACTGCCTGAAGTAGTGAAGAGTTTTGAAAGTAAACGACCTTTGATTTTAGTATTTTTACTTGTTGCAATGGTTTCGGCCTTCATATGGAAACGCAGGGTCCCCTTGCTAAAAAGCTTGCTTCTTGAAAGGGACGAATAAACATGATGTCTCCGTCAGTCACCTCTAGACAATCCCCAAACAGTCTTAATTCTCTCATGCAACTCTCACTCACTATAGTTGTCTAGCCTGTGTGTGATCTCGCCTCACGTCTACCATCAAGTTACTGTCGGCTTGATCCAAGTGTGCTTAGCAACATAGAAGAAGACTAATTAAGTGCACACACACACACACACACACACACACACACACACACACACACACACTCACACACACACACGCACACATTTTTGATCTAAAAGAGGACGTTTTATCCAGAAAATTTTACAAAAATATTTCAGTAAAATGATCTAGTGCCTAAAACCGATTAATTTTCTGTGTCAGATGGTGTCTCATTACATCAAGAAAACATCTCTTTCTGCCAGTAGTAAAGACAAATGAGAGAAAATACACGGTTACTGTGTCATTCAATCCCTCAAAAAGTGTAAGAGAAAGATTTGTTCTGCCAAGGTCTGTGGGTTTTGTTTCTTTTCATTAGTTTGTCCAAGAAACTACAAAAAAGTGTACCCTGAGGCGAATAGCTCTTGTCTGTGAATTCTAATTCAGTTACTGAAATCTGAAGAAAAAAAGTCAGAAGTTTTATTTTTTCAAAGATGCGTTTTGGAACAGTTCGTAACTTCAATATAAGTGTGGACATCATTTGAAACACAACACAGTGTTGTTGACTAATATCTTCATCAGCAGGAATTGCTGGCTACTGAGCTTGCAAGATTACTCCAGTAACACAGCCAGGGTTAGCCTGGAGCAGACAGAGGCTGCCAGTTCGGGTATGGGGACTGCGTCAGCAGGAATTGCTGGCTACTGAGCTTTCAAGATTACTCCAGTAACACAGCCAGGGCTAGCCTGGAGCAGGCAGAGGCTGCCAGTTCGGGCATGGGGACTGCGTCAACTCCTCTGGACCTTTCTTTGTGCCCTGGCTTTAAAATTCACTTAAAAATTCTAACTATGGTCCCTATCCGCCATCCCACCCCTTATATGCATCTTAACGTTACCTTGTATGTTTCTGATGGAATAAATCTGCTTGAAGGTAAACACATCTGACTGTGTCTTTCATTTTGAAGCCCAGCACCCCGACCTCATAGGAGTAATGCCCCGAAAGCATGGATGTTCAGCCAGTGTAATTACTTTTGTTTCAAACCAAGCAGTTTCGTGGTAATTAAATAAACAGTCAATGTGTTTTATTGGATTTCATTGTCCTCGATTTGTTTACTCAGTTGAAATTGATGTTTCTTCTCATAAACCAGAATAACTAGTGAGTTTTGAAAGGCAAAAGAGGAAGCGTCTATTGCTGTACTTTACCCCATACAATTGAGAGCATTCTTGTGAGCATCTCTAAGAAAAAGGCAGGCTTCACACGATGAAATAGCAGGTAATTTCAGACAACTATGACAGGTGGATTTCCGCCTGTCGTCCCCAATAAAGATCCTGGCCCTGCAGTTTTTCTCCAGTTGCAGACTCTGCTGAAACTGTGTAGCCCAACCCTGGAGTGGCAGTCTCTGTCACAGCTGTGGCACTGGAAGATGATCGCGTCGTCCTTGTGCATTCTGTCCTTCTGTCGAGTGCGTCTCTACTCCTCCTCCAGCCTCCTGAGCAACA
>JAWQFJ010034283.1:15000-17500 GCA_034096865.1 Theodoxus fluviatilis | reverse complement strand
GCCAGGGGAAAGTTTCTGTCTGCAGCAAAGACACGTGTTGAGCTCCAGACCTGCTGATGACAGAAATGTTGTGAATTGTCTCCCCTTTGACTGCGGCCTGGCAGA
The DNA here is from genome assembly GCA_034096865.1 of Theodoxus fluviatilis. Classification (NCBI taxonomy): domain Eukaryota; kingdom Metazoa; phylum Mollusca; class Gastropoda; order Cycloneritida; family Neritidae; genus Theodoxus; species Theodoxus fluviatilis. The sequence continues at coordinate 17,395 of JAWQFJ010034283.1, read as the reverse complement.
AGGTGGCGCAGTGGTTTTTACCTGCAGTGGGAGAACTATTGTGAGGCTGTCTCGATATGATTAGTTTCAATCATTGATTTTTTTATTTTATTCATCCACTCATCCATCCATCCATCCATCCATCCATCCATCCATCCATCCATCCATCCATTCATCATTCATTCAATCATTCATTCATTTAATTAAACAAAATGATATTTTTATATTGATGATGTTTCATTTTTTATTGCTGTGGGGCTTTTTGTGGTCTAAAGTGGATATTTATTAATTTTAAGAAAACATTTCCCTCTAGGATTACTTGCATTTTTTGAAAAAAAGAATTCTGCATTCTGCAAATTGAAGGAAGTCTTGCCTCACTGATCTAAGCAATGACTGCAGACAAAATTCAGTTTTGCAAATGTGATTCCCTGTTTTAAAGTGATTTGCAGACCTTGCGTCTGAGAGTGAAAATCCTTGGTGATGGATCCAAAGCGCCTCTCTCCTCCAGGTTGCCTGCGTGCGTGTGCATGCTCTCTCCTCCAGGTTGCCTGCGTGCGTGTGCATGCTCTCTCCTCCAGGTTGCCTGCGTGCGTGTGCATGCTCTCTCCTCCAGGTTGCGTGCGTGCGTGTGCATGCTCTCTCCTCCAGGTTGCCTGCGTGCGTGTGCATGCTCTCTCCTCCAGGTTGCCTGCGTGCGTGTGCATGCTCTCTCCTCCAGGTTGCCTGCGTGCGTGTGCATGCTCTCTCCTCCAGGTTGCCTGCGTGCGTGTGCATGCTCTCTCCTCCAGGTTGCCTGCGTGCGTGTGCATGCTCTCTCCTCCAGGTTGCCTGCGTGCGTGTGCATGCTCTCTCCTCCAGGTTGCCTGCGTGCGTGTGCATGCTCTCTCCTCCAGGTTGCCTGCGTGCGTGTGCATGCTCTCTCCTCCAGGTTGCCTGCGTGCGTGTGCATGCTCTCTCCTCCAGGTTGCCTGCGTGCGTGTGCATGCTCTCTCCTCCAGGTTGCCTGCGTGCGTGTGCATGCTCTCTCCTCCAGGTTGCCTGCGTGCGTGTGCATGCTCTCTCCTCCAGGTTGCCTGCGTGCGTGTGCATGCTCTCTCCTCCAGGTTGCCTGCGTGCGTGTGCATGCATGCATTGCTGTGGCCGAGTGGTCAGTGCGCTGGACCTGTACAGTACAGTCGCACGCGGCCAGTGGGTGCGGCGTTCGAAGCTGCGCGGTTCCCAGAGTTGCATCCTTGAGCAAGGTGCTTGACTCACACTGCTTCTCCCCACCCAGGAGTAAAACGGGTACCTGTGAGGGCACTGATGGCACACTGTAGTGCGATTAATCCTTGTATGCGGCCATGAGCCAGCATCGGGTTGGAATCCTCCCCAGGGAGTGGAGCTGCCACTGGTACCTGACTGTGTGCGCCTTGAATGTCTGTCTCTGTGTTTGTGTCAGGTCCTGGTGAAGGACTGATCAAGCGGCCCGGTGATCAGGGGGTAAAGTGTAAAGCGGTTTGAGACCCAGACACGGGTGAGGAGTCGCTATATAAAACCACACTTTTGACCTTTACACAGCGTTCTCTGTCTTCCTTCCCCAGCTACCTCCAGATCAATGGCGATTCCTACAGCCGTCCCACCCTACAGCCGTCCCACCCTACAGCCGTCCCACCCTACAGCCGTCCCACCCTACAGCCGTCCCACCCTACAGCCGTCCCACCCTACAGCCGTCCCACCCTACAGCCGTCCCACCCTACAGCCGTCCCACCCTACAGCCGTCCCACCCTACAGCCGTCCCACCCTACAGCCGTCCCACCCACGGACAGCGGGAGGTGAGCGGCTCTGCGGCCGAGTGGTCAGCGCCCTTGACCTGCAGTCGCTTGCGGCCAGTGGGTGCGGCGTTCGAAGCTGCGCGGTTCTCAGAGTTGCATCCTTGAGCAAGGTGCTTTACTCACACTGCTTCTCCCCACCCAGGAGTAAAACGGGTACCTGTGAGGGCTGAGTTGGAAAATTGTGGAAGCTAACTTAGACGCGTTCATCCACAGCCTGGTTGCATGCTCCCAAGGGAGTTAGTGATTTAACTTATTTAAAAAGAAACAAGGGATAGCTCGATGACCAGGGGGTAAATGTGTCCGGTTTGAGCATCCATCGATGGGTGGGGAAAAGTCGCAATATAAAAAGAGCACCTTTACCTTTACAACTCGCCCAACGAGCTGAACTACTGGCAGGCGGCAGAGGGAATCTTCACCAAGCCCTCCTCTGAGTCTTCCGCCGGCGCCCACTTCCACCACGACGAGTTGTGATCTGAGCCTGCACTAGAAATCCTGGCTGTACATTCACTGGTGTACGCGTCAGTGAGGCAACTGCTTTGTGGGGACAGGTTGTAAAATACTTTTATATAGAGTGCATGTATAGAAAACAACAAAGATCTTTTGGA
>JAWQFJ010034283.1:0-10000 GCA_034096865.1 Theodoxus fluviatilis | reverse complement strand
TCTTTTTGTCTTTATTCAGTTATCGCTCGCTTCGAACTGTACTATCAAGCACCTGCATGTACTAGACTGTTCTTTTTTCCTTTTATATCTGTGCATGTGGAGCAGAAATCCTTGAAAATACTGCTTGAAACGATACGAATACACGTGTGCGTGCGTGCGTGCGTGCGTGCGTGTGTGTGTGTGTGTGTGTGTGTGTGTGTGTCTGTGTGTGTGCATGCGTGTGTATGTGTGTGTGTGTGGGTGTGTTACTGTGTGTTTGTGTGTGTGGTGGTTTGTGTGTGTGTGTGTGTGTGGGTGTGTGGCATGCGTGTGTGTGTGGGTGTGTGTGTGTGTGTGGGGTGGTCTGTGTGTGTGCATGCGTGTGTATGTGTGTGTGTGTGTGTGTGTGTATGTGTGTTTCTGTGTGTGTGTGTGTGTGTCTGTATGTGTGTGTGTTTGTGTGTGTGTGTGTGTCCTCACAACCCTATATCTCCGTTTTTAATAATAATAGTAGTTATAGTAATAAAAATAATAAAAATAATAATAATAATAATAATAATAATAATAATAATAATAATAATAATAATAATAATAATAATAATAATAATAATAATAATAATAATAATAAAAGCATTTATAACGCGCATTTCTTGCAAGAACTCAATGCGCGGGCATAGCCACATTTACACGCAGTTACTCGTCAGTCACACTACATAGCACAACACTCGTACGACTATCATACCAGGACTTGAAAAAAAAGGTCGTCACAGAAAAGCAAGACGAAACACATGGGTTTTTAACTGAGATTTAAATATGGACATAGTTGGTGCATCACGTAGGCCAGCCGGCAGGGAATTCCAGACACTAGGGGCAATGAAACTGAAACTACGCTCTCCGAAAGACTTGGTACTACGCTTTGGAATTTTCAGAAGCTTTTCACTCAGGGGCGGACGAGGGCTGGGGGTTTCCGGGGTTTCCGGACCCCCCCCCCTCCCCCCCTCCCCCCCCCCCCCCCCCCCTCCCCCCCCCCCCCCCCCCCCAACAGAAAAAAATAGATAAATAAAAACTACTTTTCTTAGTAACAAAATGTGCTGCATGAAAGTGGTAATGATCATCATCAGAATGCCCCAGATTGGAACATTTTGCAGTGAAAACCTCCCCCCCCCCCCCCCCCCCCCCCGCTTTCACGGTTTGGCTGAGCTCCAAGCGCTCCTATAGGGTCGTTCTTCTGCCCCCCCCCCCCCCCCCCCCCCGCTATCACGTTTCAGTTGAGCCCTTTAACACCCCACCCACCCCTCGCTCTTAAATAAGTTTGGAAAGACACCCCCCCCCAAAAAAAAAAAAAAAAAAAAAGAAGAAGAAGAAAAGAACTGATCCGCCCCTGTCACTTGATGAGCGGAGAGAACGGAAAGGTTGATAGGTACAAAGGGAGGCCGAAAGATATGCCGGAAGGGTTGAATCAAAATGACGGTACGCCAAAACAGCAATTTTGTACTGGCAGCGGAAATTAAAGGGAAGCCAGTGTAGATGTTTCAGGAGGGGTGTCACATGATCGCGCTTGCCCTTCATAAGAACCAGACGTGCCGCACTGTTTTGAACTCGTTGCAGACGGTTTAGTTGTTCTGCCGGAAGACCCGCCAGGACTGAATTGCAGTAATCCAGTCGTGACGTGATCCTGGCAGTTACTGGCCTAGCACAGGTAGTGTCCGAAAGGTATTGACGGATTGATGCTATACGGCGCAGTTCAAGAAAACACGCACGGCATGTACTGCTAATCTGATCTTGCATGGACAAGCTCTGGTCAATGTGAACACCGAGATACCTAACATGAGTTCTTGAATGGAATAGAGCTACCCCCAATGACTGTGGACTCACTCCCCACAAGCCCAAGACGTGATGGTCCATCGACAGGTAAAACTTCAGTTTTATCTGTATTGAGCATCAGTTTGTTGCTGTTCATCCATGAAAGTACATCGTCAACACATGTCTCAATATCTGACTGCACAGAAGAAAAATCACCAATTTGTGCACTCTTTGACAATTCAGTGTCATCTGCACGCTTATGAAAACCACGCTCATGTCTTGAAATTACATCTGAAAATGGTTGGGAGTACAATGTAAACAAAACAGGACCTAAGACAGAACCCTGTAGGGCACCAAAAACAAGTGGGGTTGGGGCTGACATGACGCCGTCAACAATTACGGACTGAGTCCGATCATGAATGTAGGACGCAAACCAGTCGAGAACGGTGCCACGGAATCTAAAAGATAGCTCTAAACGCTTCAGGAGGATGGCGTGGTCAAGAGTATCGAACGCTGCACTGAGGTCCAAACAGCCATGAGTGACACGCGTTTCTCATTCGCGTTCTCAAGCAGACCATCAAGGACACTCAGTACAGCGGTCTCAGTGCTGTGACCCTTCCCCTCATGTTCTTCTTTCCCCTCCCCCCCTCCACTCTATCCCCGACACACACACACATCCCCCCTTACCCCCTCCCCCCCCCCTCCCACCCCACTTCCTTTATCTGAAAGCGCCTCTCACCATGCAAACACATGCGAAATTTCAATCAAATAAGTGACATTTTTTAAAATAATCATTATCATTATTTTAATCGTTAGACGTGCGAACACAAACGAATTAATTTGTGTTACTTAGACCCAAGCTGCATGTGAATATTGACGTAGTTGTTCATGTTTGTCATTGCAGCGAAACTGCGCCTGTCTGATACCTGCTGGCTCCACCTCTAGGGACACGCGCCCTCGATCGTCTTCATAGGCCGATTTGCTCTGTCCCTTTCATTCCGACCCAGGGAGCACGACAACGGTCAGAATCTGTTGGCGCAACTGACCAATGAAAAGAGAGCTTACAAAAAGATGCCTGGCAAGTACCAAGCTACTTCGGTGCTCTAGCTACAGTAGTAAAAGTATATATATATAATATTAAACTATAGGAAAATATAGGACCGGTTTAGAAATCAGGTATTCTGGTAATGCTGATCGGGTTTTACCGAAAGCGCTCAGCCTAGGCCGCACCCGCCACCCCGCCTGACTGACTTAGCCTGTCCGGGGAGTTTCACCTAAACCCGGACGCGTTACTTTTTGTCACGTTTGTCTCCAACATCAGCGTCGGGCCCTGGAGTTAGGGCGTAGGGACCACCCGTTGAGAGTCAAACGTGAGATGGAGTTAGAATATAAAGCTTCACCCGTTATTGATAAACACTACGGCTACGGAACCTACCGGCAGATTCTGACCATTTTCACCCTCAGCACGGGAACGCGGAAGTAAATTGACAACAACAAACAACGGTCGCCATTGAAGGATCTGTCTGATTACCACACAGAGATCAAGTCATGGTGTCCGCCTTACTTTGCTGTCGGCTAATGCTGTCGGCTAATACTGTCGGCTAGCTAATGCTGTCGGCTAATGCTGTCGGCTAATGCTGTCGGCTAATGCTGTCGGCTAATGCTGTCGGCTAATGCTGTTCAGATACTTTCAAATGATTATTTAGACTGTTTCGAATCTGCACGAAATCCTACGGCCGCAAAGTCAGTATGTCGGATGTACTGTTACTTCATATTTGGTCAGTAGTGATTGAAAAAAAGGTTCTGTGTGACGAATTCACTTGACGAGTGGAGAGAGAGAGAGAGAGAGAGAGAGAGAGAGACAGACAGACAGACAGACAGACAGACAGACAGACAGACAGACAGACAGACAGACAGACAGACAGACAGACAGACAGACAGACAGACAGACAGACACCAGACACAGACAGACAGACAGACAGACAGACAGACAGACAGACAGACAGACAGACAGACAGACAGACAGACAGACAGACAGACAGACAGACAGACAGACAGACAGACTGACAGACAGACAGACAGACAGACAGGCAGGCAGGCAGACAGACAGACAGACAGACAGACGTAGAAGGAAAGAGAGATAGAGAGAGAGAGAGAGAGAGAGAGAGAGAGGAAGGGAGGGGAGAGAGAGAGAGGAGAGAGAGAGAGAGAGAGAGAGAGAGAGAGAGAGAGAGAGAGAGAGAGAGAGAGAGAGAGAGAGAGAGAGAGAGAGTTTTCATTGTTTGTGATCTTGTTTTGCCAGGAATACAACAGTCATTTAATTTTATCAGTTTATGTTGAATCGTTTCGAAGTTCCTGCAAGCGACACTGTACATTTTAGACACCATGCACTAGCCCTTCCCATATTAGGGAATATGTTCCAGTCCCGGCCGGCCGGACGAGGAAGAAAATCAAGCAAATAGTTGAGGTAATTAACGTAAGCGTGCAACAGAGATCAATCACTCACTGTCACGATGCAGGAACATGCATGTATGAGCTCAAATGCCCGTCTCATTTTAGAGTTGCTACGTATGTATTGACGTCAAACCACTTGAATACGGGATGAGGACGTTCAGATGTCGCTACACATCTTATCTATGCCATTCAGGTTACGAAGAATTGTCTCTGTGTTTGCATTTTGGACCCGAAAGAGTTCCCACACTGCCTGTCCTGTCACGCTGTCCTTGCATGTCACCGTCAACTTCGACTGAAGATATACAGCAACCTGTTTGATATTTGAACCTGCAGTATTCTATACCCTACTTGGCACCATGCCAGAGGAGCATACATTAGTGGTGCAAAGTCAAGTGGGAGAGACAAACTGTCCTTAAGGAGGCATTTGGACCGTGATCATTGAGTTATCGCCACTCTTCCTCCACCACAGGCGGCGCGCGGGCCCAGGCCACTGTGATAAGGCGACCTCTGCGCGGCAAACAGGAAGAGGCGGGGCTTGCCCCTCGTTGTTTCCCCCAGTCCATTTCTCCCGCTTTAGAGCTTCTACATTTAGGCAATCTCCGTTGGGGGTGGGGTGGGGGGGGGGGGAGCGGGGGGCTGGTGACCCAGACCCAGAGGGGGGGAGGGGGGGGCACTGCAACCTTGTCCCTGAGGTAGGTCAAGCTTCCTGCTGTGGATCTTGGAGATATGATAATGCAAGGTGAGAATATGGCGGCTATCACGTACCTCTACTTATCTTTTTATCTCCAGACCATGGATCCTGTATAGATGGATGGCTGGCTCACTCAGCCTGCACGCGCTGTGTCATATAAGAACTTCGCCGATGGCCTCGTTTTCAATCTAGTTCTGATTGCACTTCCGGTTACTCCGCTTACTATTAACGCCGCTGGAGAGCGAATTCTCATGGTAAGTAAAACAGATAAATGTTCAAACAGTGATGATTTATTCCATCAGTTGAAACTGTAAGTACATTTGCAGGCATCCCAGACACACTTTGCAGTAAAAAAAATGGTATTCATTCCACTTTTGACGGAAAAAAGCACTTTGGTCAGGCTGTTCGGACTGCTTGCCCGCTTCCCTGCCTCGCCAGCCCGATTCTGCTTGGAGGTGAGCGCGAGAAGTACAGAGTCTGTGTGTAGTGTGTGCGTCGTCTGTGTGTAAATGTTCGTGTAGATGTTGTGTGAATGTCTGCTGTCATTTCAATCTCGACGTTGGCGTGAGGGTGGAAGGCAGAGGAGGAGGGGACGAAAGTGAGCGATCGCAGTTTAAATGGCTCGAGATCGCGCGCGCCTATTTGTGTGAGTGAAAGCGTGTGTGACGGAATGCAGTAGGGATGGCATGGCCGTGGCTGATGATTTCATTGCGTCTGATTGTGTTCCTCGTTCCCCAACCTTTCATTCCACTTTTGACGGAAAACAAAGCACTTTGGTCAGGCTATCTATCTAGTTCGTCTGCTACGGACGCCACTGTCAAGCGAATTCCTGGTGTCGCTGAGGTCCGCGCGTCATCTATAAATAGAAGTGCGCGAAGAATGTACGCTGTTCTGTCCAAGATGAGGTGAAGATTTGTTTTGATTTTAAAGACAAATGACGTCTAACACACCCACATCCACTGAAACAAATTATAATGACAGAAACGTACCTCGTTTGATGCAAGCATCGTCAAAGTGTCGACTGCAGATCTTGGCCATGTCTGGGTTGAATGCTTAGTCCACTCGATCAATTTAGCAATGATGGCTGATCTTCATTTGTCTTTCGCTTCACTGACACCTTTTCTTGGAATTCCAACGAAAGAATGTGCCCTGCATGCCACTGATGATACCTTACAATCAACAACATAACACTTGGCTCCATCTGAAGTACTGTTCGCCCTCCTTGATATTGGTTTAGGAACCACGGCAGCTCTTGTATCACTGTCATTCATTTCGCAACACACTGGTTGACTCTAGAGGTAACAAGGCGTTTCAGAAATGGCTGACAACAATACTAAACACAGGTTACAAACTAGACACATTTTCCCACCGACTTATGCGGAGAAAAAATTAAGATGGCTAAAACTAAGACACAAAATTCGTGATTTTCGCCAGGTGTTTACACTAACAAAGGCATCGGCCATTGAAAGCGGAGCAACCGGAAGTGAAATCAGAAAAGTGTTGAAAACGAGGCTATCGGCGAACTTATTTCTCTACATGCCACAGTCAGCTATCCATCTATATAGGATCCATGATGAGACCAACCGTCTTTGAATTTCGTGGTGGCCTTTGCATTGAATGTCAACCAGGGCAAACAGCAACGGCTTTTCTCAGAGGAACACGAAGCGAAGGAGCTATATATATGATTTGAACTTGAGAAAGGGGAAAATATGACAAAGTCTAGTCATTGGGTTGTGCAGATGCTCAGTGAGAGAGAGAGAGAGAGAGAGAGAGAGAGAGAGAGAGAGAGAGAGAGAGAGAGAGAGAGAGAGACAGAGAGAGAGAGAGACGTGATTTATGTATGGTGACCATTTTAATATGGTTCATTATCACATGCCATGTTTCCAGCCATTATTTGAAGTATGATATGGTGATATCAATAGTAATAGTGGCACACATGCCCGCGCACACACAAAAACACATGCACACGCCCACGCACACACACACACACACACACAAACACACACACAAACACGCACACACACACACACACACACACACACACACACACACACACACACACACAAACACGCACACACACGTACACACATCCCTGGCGATTTTGTTTCTTGCACAACACGCCCTTTAATCGTTAGTCTCTTGTCAATACTCAGGGTGTGTCTTAGCAACAGTGATGGCGTCGTCATGCAACCGCCTCTAAAGGGCAAGGAGATATATTGCGCCAGCGGTCATCTCCGATACCAGTGACAAAAATAGCAGCTCTTGTGGTAAGGCGCGTCTCCTCAGTGCACGCACACGCCCCTCGTACACAGGCAGCCACGTGAGTCGTGGCTCATGCGACACGGGAACACGAAGCAAAGCGGTACAGGAGTACAAAGTGGGGTGTAGTACGATAGGATCTGCGCGCTGAAGTGTCTGACTCAGCTACAAGCACAGATATGCGGTCGTATGACAAGGGTCGAGGTCGTGTTTACTGGTTGTACTGAGCTGTTCGGGACATGCAGAGGCAGACGTGCAGTGGCTGTATTTCATGCCCCGCAGTGCTACATGTCCCCCCTGCAGTCATCGGCTGTGTTTATGGCTTTGTGTCACACTTAACGATTACCTTGTAATTAAAAAAACCCGCATGTTTCAAAACGACATATGTTCTTTATTAGCCCGAAAAAGATTATTCCTTGACAGATCGAGGAGCAAACGAATTAGATCTATAATGCGTACGATTGTATTTGCACAAAATGAATTTAGATACATGCGAGCGAGCGCGCACGCGCGAGAGAGAAATGCATGCCTGCCACTCACTGAGACGGATCATCAGATGAACATTCAGATGGACAGGCAGCTGACCGTCTGCCTGCTCTCACAGATGCATAATTAAGCAGTGGCAAACACACACACACACACACACACACACACACACACACACACACACACAAAAGGTGGGTGGGTGGTGGGGTGGGTGGGTGGGTGTATTGGTGGAGTGGTAGTGGTAGTGGTGAATCGAGTCATGAATCTCTCAAACGTGTCTCAACACGATTGTGTACGTCTTGTCAATCAGGCCTCACGTGGAGTCTTTCATTCCAACCAGAACGACTTCAAACATCCTGGTTGATGCGGGCATGGGAACAATATAAACAAACCAGTGGAAACAAAACACAATCCCGGCCATTTAGGACGTCAATAATCCCCAATGTGAAGGCCGGTGTGCTGTCTGTCTATCTCGTAAATCAAGATCTAGTTATCCCCTCCAGTCAACTCGTAAAATGCGGCAATTCGATTCGTGTCAAGAAACACTCCCATCTCTCACGTAGCCGATCCTGAAAGACCTTTCTTATATTTTTTTCAATTACAGGCAATCAATCATCTGTTAAGTTCAATCACTTGCGAAAGCATTTTCAATTACAGGCAATCAATCATCTGTTAAGTTCAATCACTTGCATTTATACCTCCATGCCAAAGAACGAGGACATGCGATTTCAATGGATCTAAATATGAACAGCGATTGTGTTCGTACACGAGTACTCAGTAAATCGAAGACATATGTCTTTAAGTTTAAGACTGGTTTGGACTTGAATACGACAGGGGTATTAGAATCAAAGCCGTGCCAGTATTTGTCACGATTCCAATTGGAGTTATTCCTAGCTTTGAAATGTTGACGATTTTGAATGTTAATTTTCGTCCACGTGCGTTGTTTATGTTGCATGTCGTCCAGGAGAGATCAGTGCATCATCACACAGGAGTGTTGTGCACGCAGTAATCCACCCCTCTGTTCCTCTGCTGCTTGTGTCATCACACAGGAGTGTTGTGCACGCAGTAATCCACCCCTCTGTTCCTCTGCTGCTTGTGTCATCACACAGGAGTGTTGTGCACGCAGTAATCCACCCCTCTGTTCCTCTGCTGCTTGCGCTGAGCACATCAAGATAGTTGCACTGGTTATCACATGTTTGCCTCTAGTCTATGACACAATCAACGAAAAACCCCAAGCATACATCTACAAGCTGACAGCGAAATCAATTAGTGGCTGCAGTCTCCACTGTCTAGACCGCTCTCTCTCTCTCTCTCTCTCTCTCTCTCTCTCTCTCTCTCTCTCTCTCTCTCTCTCTCTCTCTGTCTGTCTGTCTGTCTGTCTGTCTGTCTGTCTGTCTGTCTGTCGTGTCTGTCGTTCTGTCTGTCTGTCTTCTGTCTGTCTGTCTGTCTGTCTGTCTGTCTGTCTGTCTGTCTGTCTGTCTGTCTGTCTGTCTCTCTCTCTCTCTCTCTCTCTCTCTCACTGTAAGATAGGCAGAAATGCCTAAAATTTCATACTTGATAAATAAAGAATCAATCAATCAATCAATCAATCAATCAATCAATCTCTCTCTCTCTCTCTCTCTCTCTCTCTCTCTCTCTCTCTCTCTCTCTCTCTCTCTCTCTCTCTCTCTCTATAGCGTTTGCGGTAGAAAGCGTTACACCTTGCAGAGGTACATAAAAACAATAAAGCCCTGAGTATGATGTCAACAGAAGATCAGGGGAGCAATATATCCTCACTATTCGTCATCCTCCAAAATGTCCTCCTGCTCATACCCTGAGAGACCATGTAACCTGCACTATTACTATTAGTCGCCACTGCTCTTCGTCGCTCTCCCTGTCTTCTCTGTGAGAATGGAAGCGTCTACCCACGCCAGCTAGCGTTCGCGTGTTTAATTTCGGCTGGTGATGCATAGCCCGATCTGCCGTGCAAGGCAGAGGTAGAGGCTGCTACGAGCATCTGAGACCAGAGTGGCAGAGCGCCACCATGGCAGCTGCTCTGTAGTGAAGGGAAAGTTGCAGCATCCGATGTCTGGCACCAAGGTAACGACCTTGACCTCCTCTCAGCCGTAGAGTGTTGGCGTCGCCAGGCAGCGGGAGTCAAGGCGCCATCAACGGACATGCCGAGTGCACGTACACCACCTGTGCTGTGGCGGTCAGGTTCCAGTCTTTGCGGGGTGTGTGACGTCATCCACTGGATGGCTGCATGTATTGATCTGCATTGTGCATTCATACAAGCTGCTATGCTCTGTATGGCGTGTTTTTAAAAATAGCTCTGTAGAGGTGGGGGGG
>JAWQFJ010034280.1:5000-15673 GCA_034096865.1 Theodoxus fluviatilis | reverse complement strand
ACACAGTGGTGTCTTGTGTCTTGGCAAGTGCACACAGTGGTGTTTTGTGTCTTGCGTCTTGGCAAGTGCACGCAGTGGTGTCTTGTGTCTTGGCAAGTGCTCACAGTGGTGTCTTGTGTCTTGGCAAGTGCACACAGTGGTGTCTTGTGTCTTGTGTCTTGGCAAGTGCACGCAGTGGTGTCTTGTGTCTTGGCAAGTGCACACAGTGGTGTCTTGTGTCTTGGCAAGTGCACACAGTGGTGTCTTGTGTCTTGGCAAGTGCACACAGTGGTGTCTTGTGTCTTATCAAGTGCACACAGTGGTGTCTTGTGTCTTGGCAAGTGCACACAGTGGTGTCTTGTGTCTTGGCAAGTGCACACAGTGGTGTCTTGTGTCTTATCAAGTGCACACAGTGGTGTCTTGTGTCTTGGCAAGTGCACGCAGTGGTGTCTTGTGTCTTGTGTCTTGGCAAGTGCACACAGTGGTGTCTTGTGTCTTATCAAGTGCACACAGTGGTGTCTTGTGTCTTGTGTCTTGGCAAGTGCACACAGTGGTGTCTTGTGTCTTGGCAAGTGCACACAGTGGTGTCTTGTGTCTTGTGTCTTGGCAAGTGCACACAGTGGTGTCTTGTGTCTTATCAAGTGCACACAGTGGTGTCTTGTGTCTTGTGTCTTGGCAAGTGCACGCAGTGGTGTCTTGTGTCTTGGCAAGTGCACACAGTGGTGTCTTGTGTCTTGTGTCTTGGCAAGTGCACACAGTGGTGTCTTGTGTCTTGGCAAGTGCACACAGTGGTGTCTTGTGTCTTGGCAAGTGCACACAGTGGTGTCTTGTGTCTTGGCAAGTGCACACAGTGGTGTCTTGTGTCTTGGCAAGTGCACACAGTGGTGTCTTGTGTCTTGGCAAGTGCACACAGTGATGTCTTACGTCGTGGCAAGTGCACACAGTGGTGTTTTGTGTCTTGCGTCGTGGCGTCGTGGCGAGCTTTCGGGGGGAAAGTCCTTTCTCAGGCCAAATAAGGCCGTTGACCACGAGGATTACTAAAGCTGGTTAGAGTGGGAGCAAACCTGGTTTTCCCTATTCACCTGTTACGAGTGGCGAAGGGTGACAGCGTCACTTTTACCGTCCCCTACCCACATGGGGTCCCAAATGCGAAACCGAAACCCTGCAATGTGGTTAGTCACGAAATGTAATGGGCACTCGCTTCAGAAGAAAAATATTCCTCCCCGTGCCACAAACTGACGATCATGTAGGTTTTAGAAAGTAATAAAACTGCACAGCGAGTGCCACCCTACACCCTACAGCCCAGACGTCCATTAATCAATCAAAGTCCAAAATGCAGTATACTCAGCGCGGGCACATTCGCTTTTGTTGATAGTATGATTCACCGGATGATGTACGAGGCACGCGTGGATTAGTATGGCAGTACCCTTGCACTGCCCTTTGACGACGGCAGAAAGGCAGCATTGGAAGAGGAGTGAGTACCATGCATGGGAAACATGAGCAAGACACATGTCTGGCTGTCGCTTGACAGTAGCTGATAAAGGATTGTGTTTGGTGCGAACTGAAGAGAGATCAGTCAACACGTCAGGGGAAAAACAACCCCGCGGCTTGAGTGCGTGCAAGTGCAGACAACTCCCAGGAGTCTGGAGTTGGGCGTGATGTGATGATTCGTGCCGGGGATCAATGTCAGTGCATCTCCACAACTAGCGATTCAGCTCGTGTCAGGACCGTACAACTGCTGATGGGATCACAGTCATCAGATCCTTGGGTTCTTTTTCCGGAACGATAGATTGGATTCCTTTGGTTTTTCTTTATACACACAAGCAATCATTCAAAGACATTCATCCACTTCTTATAAGATACCACACAATTGGAGATTAACTAAACAGATATTTATTAATTTTAGACCACCAAAATCAGGATATTATCACACTAAAAAAAAACACAGTAATTTTCCCACAGTATTTGATTCCTAACTATTCAATTTCCCGAATCCCCACCCCCACCCAAGAGTTCCCACAATCTTCCCCAAAAGTCAGCTGACCGCCCAGGATCTCCACTTGACGAAGAGGCGGGTCCCAACCAATCACCAGTCTCTCAGTTGGCGAAGGGACCGCTTCCCCCGAAGAAATCTTCCGTTCTCCGGATTGTCCCTCCACGTCAAGTCCATCACAAGTCGGGATGGTGAGGCAACAGGATAACAGTGAAGTCCACCACGAGTCGGGATGGCGAGACAGGTGCTAAAGAAAAATATTTAATTGGATCCCCATAATATATGTCCCAATTTACATTAAATGATAATTCCACAAAACCAAGACAAACCTAGCTTCATAAAAATAATTGTATAAGTTTTCAGTTGAATGACTGGGTCAAATAGTGACGTGATGACGTTCTTAAAAAGGAAAACTATCAATTTGAAGTCACGCACTTTCCAAAATTCATTTTCTTCAACTCTTACAAACAATTATCCTAAATAATGATTAACTCAACAACAAGAATTTACTAGCAATAAACTGAGACTATCCCTTTCTAATGTGGCTATCCAAAAAAGAGAAGAACACTCACCAGTCCACCTGTGTATATTCCGTCCAACTACTTCGCACTTCTTAATTACATTTGTTTACAAATATAATACACTCAGATTCCAATCTTGGAATACTGTAGCGTCCCCATTGGAAAGAGAATCATCCCTTCACCAATCTCAGGTAAGAGTGAGAGTTTTCGGGAGACTCCCTCTTTCTCAAACGGTCAGAGCAGGGAGCAGGAGGATTCTGGGTATGACGAGGAGTTCCTGCTCCATCGTCATATTCTATGAAACTTTTTTTAATAATAAAAAAGGCTAAAGGACAATTTTGATAGTTATGACTTCAAGTACCGGTGGTCCAGTGGCAACGCCACCAGTCCACCAACACAGAGGACCCCGGCTCGAAACCCGGTCATGATCAGATTTTTCTTTTTTTCTGTACATGTATTTATTAATATTTATTCACACTGTCAACCTGTGGCTTGACAGCTCGGTTGCAAAAGAGATTTCTTCGAAATGTAGATTGTGTTTGTATTTCTTTCAGTTTTATATCATCAAGACATTTCAGGTTATCAAAAGTATAGAGTTTTTTTAGAGTAATTATGCGATTCTCCAGAGATGTGTGACAAGGGAAATCGGACTTGTCTTGCTCTAACTCTGACCAGTCCTGGTGATGTGGTAGTCAAAAGGAGATACGCCATAAAACTTTATCATTATCAGCAGCAACTGCAGCAACAGCAGCAGCAGCTGCATCATTTTCATCTTCATCATCATCATCATCATCATCATCATCATCATCATCATCATCATCATCATCATCATCATCGTCGTCGTCGTCGTCGTCGTCGTCGTCGGCGTCGTTGTCGTCGTCGTTGTCATCGTCAAATCAACAGTACATCCTCCTTGAGCGTCCGTTGTTAGATGATGGTCGTCCATTTTCGAAATCAGTTTGATGTTCTCAGGTGATTGTCAGTGTTGTTTGATTCCTAAAGTGGCGAGTCCGCTGTGTTGTAACGAGAGGGTCAATTATCTATAGAGCTTAACTCGTTGCTTAGCAATGCATTTTAAAGAGGGGGTCGTGGTTCCTGTGATTGATTATTTCCAACGGAGGTTTTGGACTTGACATGGAATCTCGTGCATTTCTGGAACATTTGACAAAGAGTGTATTGGCAAAAATTATCTTTCAACAGGTAACTTTATTCTTGCCTTAACACTCCACTTTTCTGTGTTCTTGCATCCATTCCAATGTGCAATCCTATTCAGTCCATCTTTTCAAATAATGCAGTTATCCACTTTTCCTATTTGTGTTACCTTTTCATTTCCCAGACCTAATATGTAGTAGATCAATTAAGATGTTCAACTTAGTCGTTCATTTACATGTCAAGATAATATCATTGCTTCCCTGAACATTGAGCCAACAATACAAAGCCGTCAGTACAGGCAGGTATCCCCCTCCACCTCCAACTTCATTCCTTCCTCTTGCATCACGCCTCCGCCTCCCCCCACCCGTCATTCACGCTGTTGTCATCTCGTTGTCGGCAAGATGGTCCCAGATAGGGGTGGATGAGGACCCTCCACCCGATTTTAACTAGACACTTGGTCGGGTGGGAGTGTCCATAGTCCACCCAGATTTAGCTCCCTGCTGATGGGATCAGACAGGGTTGCTGACGCCTCTTTGTAACAGTAGCGGGTGTCGAGGGCCAAAGGTCACAGTTGGGGTGGAAGGAGGGTGATTGTGTTTGACAGGTGCCGTGTGAAGTTAGTGATAATGCCCTGGCTGAGGCACAGTGTCTGGCTGACTTTGGTCTCTAGCTTGTCCCTCGGCACGAGGAGAATGACGCGGTAGTCAAATAGAAAATGGGTGAAATAATTACAGGAGGTGAGGAAAATGTATAGAGAGAGAGGCAAATACCATAAAAGGATTTAGTTTGGCAAGATTGGAAGTGTAAGTGACACATTGGTCTTGTCAGCGTGTTAGCCAACGTGGACAGCTTTAGTTTTGTGACCAGCCGTCCTGCTTTCACCCCGTATTTTGAAAGCAAGGAGGAATGAAGATAGAATTCGGTGCTAATTTCATCGTAAGATTTGGACTGAACAATACATTTAGCAGCTGAAATGTTTGTTCGTTGGTCTCTTTTTTGTTTGGTCGTATGTTTTATTCATCTGTTTCTTTGGTTTTGTTTGTTAATGTATTTGTCTTCAATAGTTTGTCAGTTGATACTTATACAACAACAACAACAACAACAACAAAACAATGTATCTTTGATTACGTTAGTGCGTAGCTCAAAGTAATACTTTACTACAACCGCAACATGTCTTTTCGTAAGTGCAGAACTCAAAATACCTTTATAACTAATAAACTGCAAGGCATAAAATACGGGTATTCCATTTTGAAACAGCAATTTTGCATAAACTAGAACGCGTTTGTAATCAGCTTAAATATTCCTTGTGAGAATCTGGTAGATAAAGTAGCTCAGGTTATTGCCATGAGCGGAACGAAAGTTTGTGAATGTGCTCGCTTGAAAATTACATGGAAGAACGATCGCTTGCACATTGCGGTGGCACTGTCTTTTCAGTTCTGTAGGATCCTCGATGACCATCTACCTGGCGGCTCTTAACTCTTTCCTAAACTCATTTAACCCCTGACCTTAAACGCTCCACGCTTAGCCATCCCAACCCTCTGTCCCTCACCCTCACGGGTATAGCCCCACCCTCACCCTAATTTCCCCACCCACCCACCCACACACCCATCCCGTCCCCTCCCCTCAAAGCTTTCCCCCTCCGGCCTAACTCCTCCATCTTTGTCTCTTGTCTCCGTCGCCCTTAAACTTTCCTCGCCGCCCTCAAGTGATTTCACGGGCGAAAACCCGCAGCTTGCTCTTGGTAATCCTCTCGTCTGTGTCCCACTGAAGCAGTGTGTTGATTGTTGACGTGGAGGTTCACGCTCCACTTGCTTCCAAAGAGGTCCGGGTCTGGGCAGAATCTCCGAGACGAAGGCATTTCGGAATTTCCATCTTGAGGGCGGGAGCTTTGAACCTCCGCGGTAACAACTCCCACCGGAAACTTGATTCAGTCCGGGAAACCTCCTTCCGCATGTGAGAGAAAACAAAGTCGACATACTTGCCGGGTGATTGCTCGAGGTGAGAAGATCTGTGTGAAAAGCAGGTAGAAGTGTGAGGAGCCATGTGGATCTCGCTCGGAATGTGTGACCTCGTCCCACTCATTGAGTTGCATTGCGCCTTCAAAGGAAAAGCGATGTTTGTTTTTTTCAGAAGCAAAGACAGACATGAAAATATGTTCAGACAGCACGTCTATTCTTATTTTTCACACACACACACACACACACACACACACACACACACACACACACACACACACACACACACACACACACACACACACACACACACACACACACCATAACTTTAAAAAACAACAGAAGAATAAAACTGTATAATTATCGGAAGCTGATTTGTGAGCTTGCTTGTGGCACTGAACTAGAGAAAAAGGTCACGTGACTTGAATTAGGTGACGTAGTACAATACTAGAGTGACGTAGTACGTTCAAAATGTGACGTACTGCACTCAAATTGGAACGCAGTACGTCAGCACCTTTGTGTCAATGGACCGTTTGCACATTTCGGGCGTGACGCATGCGCACATAACGTTTTCGCAGATTTGCCGGAAGTGATGGGTGAGCCATTGTAAACAACACGTGCCGTGTGCATGCTTTTTCTCTCGTGTCTCTGATTTGCACTGCAGCTTTCAATTGCACAATTATGCCAACGCTTGGCCGTTTTCTTTTCACAACGGAGTTCTCAGCTATCGAATATCGTAGGTTGAACTTTGTTTACATAGATCTGCGAAGGCACTCATGCCAGATGCAAATTGAATGCGCCTCGCTCACGCCTGGTCGGGACAGTTTTATAAATGACAGACCTCGGCATTTTGCAGAAATTGTACTGCAGCTTTCAATTGCACAATTATTGCCAACGCTTGGCCATTTTCTTTTAGCAACTGAGTTCTCTGCCATCGAATATCCCTTTACTTCCGGTTTTAGCAAGAAAGGTAACTCCAGCAGCATTCAATTGTCCAATCGCATGGGTCGTTTCATATGCGTTTGGGGAATGTGCAAAAGGAGCATTGATTGTAAGAGTGTTTAACATACCGTTTACTTTGCAATAGTCAGTATTTTATTGTAAATAATGCGTTGTATAGCATGATATGGTGCGCCTATGGTTAACGCGCAAAGGAATGTGAGTTGTATTGCTGCACGGACGTATCGTGTTTTTTGGACTCTGCCGCTTGAGGCAGGGTGTATGAACTGGGGTGTTCATTGTCATTCCTGCACTGTCTGCTATACACCGCGGATGCACTTGAGTCATTGTAAATCTGTTGTTGAAGACACAACTTTCTAGTCTTCAATTGTATTCTGGATTGTTCATTGCTGTGTGGGAAGTCATGTTGCCACTGTCATGTCAGCGTCACGAAAGCAGATGTAAATCCAGTCAAATGTTTGACACAAGTTGACAGTTCTTCCGCAAGATCTGGCAAGTTCTCCGGATTTGCTTCAGCGTATGTTACGTCATCAGTTTTGTGACGTCACATTGTGACGCTGCCCATGAAAAAAAACTTCAGGCTTTGGCAGTTTGAAAATGGAGATCGAATTTCTGCACGAACGGCAAAGCTTTGTCAGGGTTGACTTTGTAATTCGTGCTGTGCATCACTGAACGGAAGCATTCGCAGACTCGAGAGTCTTCGCCCAGTGCTGCACAGGACTGTTGCGGTGCGAGTGGAGTCATCCTGAGTCTGCAGGAGCAGTGATGTTGACCGAGTTCCTGCTGGATTCCAAGTTACCAACATGGCTGCCCGAAAACACGCGCTCTCGATTACAGTCTTTCTTGCTCGGGGGCGGACCAAGATGGCGGCCATGGTTGGGCAGCCCGGGTCCACTGAGACTGTTCATGCGGTCCACAAGAGGATGACTGTTGTTCGTACCTGTACATGACCAGGCTCGACTGACTTTCGGAATGAGTATTATCCGAGTGTGAGTACTGGTATCGTTTTGTAAATAATTATTTGCTGTACTGACTGGTTGCGTCAGAAGTATTTTGCCAGAATGGGATGGCATGATACAATGATTAAATTGATGGTTGCATAATGAATTTGAACTGAGTGATTGATGAATAAATGGTGAAGTTGTGTACTACTGGTGTGGTCTAGATTTGTCGTATAACTAGTAAACTTTACATTTATCTACTCCAAAGAGGTTATGTATTGCCCTCGGTACGTCAATTAGTTAGCAAAATAATTCGAAAACTTCGCAACAGATCCTAGTGAAATTTGATGGAAAGTCAGGGTTTAATCAAAGGAACAAACCACTAAATCTTGAAGATTTTCTGTTTCCTCATTTTAGAATTACGACAAAAAGAGAAATGTTATCGCAAATCACTAAGTTGATGAGGTCAAACTTATGATGACGTCATCCTATGCTTTCTACACTCGGAATGTTATCGCTTTCACTAGTTTATTTAATAATAATAATAACAATACAGACTATTTGTACGCACATACCTTCCCTAATAGGCAAGCTCATGGCGTTTATAATGAAAAAAAGTCCACACTCATACAAAGCATTCTAACACTCGCACACTGTACAGTTGAAATGAAAGAAAAATTAAATACAATACAATTAATTAAGTAGCAGGCAATAAACAAAACACGAAACATAAAAAAGTCGCCTTGTGGAGCACTTCACTGCTCGTCAGGAAAGACTGACCGGAACAGGTGTGTCTTGAGGGAGGTTTTGAACTGGGACATGGAATCAGAGTGACGGACAGGGAAAGGTAGGCTATTCCACGTTACAGGGCCGATGTAAGAAAAAGCTCTCTGTCCCTAGGTATTATTTTTGCGACGGGGTACAATTAACGTTTTGGTGTCTGCAGCTGAACGGTTATTTCTAGCGGGGATATAGACAGTGAGAATTTCTTTGAGTGCGTGTGGTGCAGTTTGATTGAAGAAGTTGAAACACATAGTGGCTAGCTTATACTCTATCCTCTGAGCGACGGAGAGCCAATGCAGTGCACGAAGGAGTTTGGATGTGGGAGTTCTCTTGGGACGTCTAAAAACTAATCTAACAGCAGTGTTTTGGACATTTGCAGTTTGTTTAGCAGAGTGTCAGGAATGCCGGCAAGAAGAGAATTTCCATAATCAAGACGGGACAGAACAAGGGAAGTGACAAGGGTTTGAGTCGCCTGTTGTGAAAGATAGTGACGAATAGTGCTAATTTTCCTTAACTCGTAGTAAGCTAACTAGCAAACTTTGTTCACATGAACTCTCATACAAAGATCAGCCACCGAAATGAATTAAACCTTGTAGGGTCAGGCCTGGCCAGCAGTAAACCCTGCCTGAGTTCATTCTACAGGCAATGGAAGAGTAGTAATGGCTTCCTTGGTGGAGGTCTGCCCTCTCAGAGCGCTATCTAGTCACATTCTAGTCCACTACAGACTTCGCCTACCGGCGAAAGTATCTCTAGCCCAGTTGACATCACCATTCTAGTCCACTAAAGACTTCGCCTACCGGCGAAAAAGTCTCTAGCCCAGTTGACATCACCATTCTAGTCCACTAGAGACTCCGCCTACCGGAGAAAGTATCTCTAGCCCAGTTGACATCACCATTCTAGTCCACTAGAGACTTCGCCTACAGGCGAAAATGTCTCTAGCACAGTTGACATCACCATTCTAGTTCACTAGAGACTTCGCCTACAGGCGAAAATGTCTCTAGCACAGTTGACATCACCATTCTAGTTCACTAGAGACTTCGCCTACCGGCGAAAGTGTCTCTAGCCCAGTTGACATCACCATTCTAGTCCACTAGAGACTTCGCCTACCGGAGAAAGTATCTCTAGCCCAGTTGACATCACCATTCTAGTCCACTAGAGACTTCGCCTACAGGCGAAAATGTCTCTAGCACAGTTGACATCACCATTCTAGTTCACTAGAGACTTCGCCTACCGGCGAAAGAGTCTCTAGCCCAGTTTTGACATCACGTGATGGAAAGTTTCTGTCCAAAACATGCAAATTGAGGTCACACGAGAGGCTTGGGAGATAGCCGATCTGCTCTCTCACATACGCCGTTAAAGTAGTTCTAAGACTATTTCGCACAAAACTCTTAACTTACTCTTGTTGAGACAATAAACAAGCGTTTATTCGATCAAATAACATGTTTGTGTTGAAATGGAAACAAGTTTTGACATCTGAATGATTTCTGTAAAAAGTGGAGAACAATATAGGCTAGTATGAGAACGAATTATTTTTGGCGCAATGCTGTAATGCGAAGGGTCAAGTCTAGTACTCATTCATTGCAATCTGTGCCAGTCACGTGACTCGGGGTCACAGAATGCTCTAGTCAAGCATGCTGTTATGTTGGTGAAAATAATCTCGAATATGTTTTTTTCTGTTCTTTTACAAACTCAGCGCTTTTCCCTCCAGCGAAATGGACACGCCGCTCATTGTAGTGGATAGAGGGCTTGTTTACCGATTATGAAACTTTCATGGAAGACTCATCTGTGACCATTTTATTTTGTACGTAAATATTTTATTCGATCTGCAGCTTATAAAATGGTTTTCGAGGGACACGTTTCATTGAAAGTTGTATGTTGATAGTTCTAACAACAACAACAACAAAAGAGAGAAAAGACTGAAGATGACTACAGATGTGCAGTCATTGTTTCCCTTCAGATTGCTGATCCCCAAGGAGGCACGATTCACTTGCGAATGTCTTTGCATCAAATCGTCCGATTAAAAAATGGTTGTCATCGTCTGAAAAAGAACGAAATAATCTTCTTCTTTTTTTCATGACAAAGAGCACGATATGACTCATTTTGTGGTGTGGAGTCACAGAAATTGCGTGAATTGTGAATTTGGGGAATAGTGGGTGGAATGTGAGGTATTTGAACGGAAAAAAATTGAGGTTGTGGGTTTTGGAAATGTTTGGCATGGGGTAAAGTCAGTTCCCATGGACTGTTCTCCAGATGGGAACTCGGTAACACTCACCATGCTATTGGTGCTCCAAGAAAAAATGATTAGTTTCATTAGTGTGAGTGGAAGCTAGGGTACATGGATGGGTGGGGTTGGGAGGATGGATGAGTGGGTGGGTAGTTGGATAACTGC
>JAWQFJ010034280.1:0-2500 GCA_034096865.1 Theodoxus fluviatilis | reverse complement strand
GTCATAAGAAGCACATGATGCTGAAAGCAAATGAAGTTCATAATCAGATAATATAATGCAGTTTCCAAAATTGTTTTAGTTCAGAAAAACGTGTGATCCTCTGTAAATCATGAAAACGTGCGTTGTCATGTGTGTCTTGTTCTTCTTCTTGTTCTCCTCCTCCTCCTCCTTTTTATTCTTTTATTCGGGAAAAAAAGGGGGGGGTGTTTACAAAAGGGGCAAGGACACCGGTTACATCATCATCATCATCATCATCATCATCATCATCATCATCATCATCATCATCATCATCATCAAAACAACAACAACAACAATAACATTATCTTCTGGGCGATTTCCGGGGTGGGGTGGGGCAGGTGGCAGAGGGGGTAAGGGGTGAGAATTGGGGAGGGTCAGGGGTACTGAGGGAGTAAGTAAAGGACAGTGGGTTTCCTCATACACATCTTACTACCTCCCTGCAAAATTTTAGCAACACATATTTGCCTAATCTCTACGCCGACTGACAGCGAGTCTAACACCATTCTGTGAACCCGAGTCACGTGACTCTGGCACAGATCGCAGTGAATGCGTAATAGACTTGACCCTTCGCATTACAGCATTGCGCCAAAAGTAGTTCGTTCTCATACTATTTTTTTCTCCACTTTGTACAGAAATCATTCAGATGTCAAAACTTGTTTCCATTTCAACATAAACATGTTATTTGATCGAATAAACGCTTGTTTATTGTCTCAACAAAAGTAAGTTAAGAGTTTTGTGTGAAATAGTCTTAGAACTACTTTAACGGCGTATGTGAGGGAGCAGATCGGCTATCCCCCAAGCCTCTCCTGTGACCTCAATTTGCATATTTCGGACGAAAATCTTCCATCACGTGATGTCAACTGTGCTAGAGACTTTCTCACCTGTAGGCGAAGTCTCTAGTGAACTAGAATGGTGATGTCAACTGTGCTAGAGATGTTTTCGCCGGTAGGCGAAGTCTCTAGTGGACTAGAATGGTGATGTCAACTGTGCTAGAGACTTTTTCGCCTGTAGGCGAAGTCTCTAGTGGACTAGAATGGTGATGTCAACTGTGCTAGAGACTTTTTCGCCTGTAGGCGAAGTCTCTAGTGGACTAGAATGGTGATGTCAACTGTGCTAGAGACATTTTCGCCTGTAGGCGAAGTCTCTAGTGGACTAGAATGGGGATGTCAACTGTGCTAGAGACTTTTTCGCCTGTAGGCGAAGTCTCTAGTGGACTAGAATGGTCTAGCACACGCCGGAGCGCTCGACGCTCCCTCGCTCCCCTGGAATACCTGTGCGCTGCGCTGTGGAGGTCTGCCCCAACATTCCATTGGAGACTTAGCACGTGACTCGCAGTACCCACCCCATAGCGCTACGGCGCTAGACGAAGAAGAGGGGGCTCAGCGAAGACCTTTGCCGGACTCTCTCGCGTTAACTCCTGCTCTGAGCCCCTTGTCCCGCAGGCGTGGAGCTGCCCACTGGCCATCTTTCGAAGAGGATAATCCTTCTTAACTCGTGTGGGGGGAACAAAGGACCCCACCCGAGGTCCAAACGCCTGCAAGAAAAGCTCTGGAATAAGATTTATTTCGTGAGAGTGTGCTCGGCGTTTTTCAGGAGCCCACCTTCCCTTGCCAAAATAAAAAAGCGGTTGATATAGCCTCGGTAAGAAAGTTTCTTTCGCTGACGGAGTCCCTGGCGGAGTCCCTGGCGGAGTCCCTGGCGGAGTCCCTGGCGGAGTCCCTGGCGGAGTCCCTGGCGGAGTCCCTGGCGGAGTCCCTGGCGGAGTCCCTGGCGGAGTCCCTGGCGGAGTCCCTGGCGATTGAAGACGCCGACGGGATTCGGGGACTCGAACCTGAATCGAAGAGTTCCCAAGGAAGACGATATGGGAAGATATTCATGTGATACTCTTCTTCCGGTGCGAACTTTTGGTAGAAAAGCCTCTTGGGCTAGGTTCACAACGCCATTTGATGTTGCCGACGATGCTTTAGAGGACAAAACGAAGATCCTCTTAAACATCTGGGATTGTTTGTTTCCTTGTGTTTGTAGGATGGTGAAGCTTTTTTTACATGGGATACTCTCAACGCGCTTACCCCTTTTTAAGTAACCCGTTTCCAATAAACTGGATACTGATTCTTTTCAGCTTGACATGAACAAATTCGCCAAAACCAACTTGAAAACATATTTTACCCCTAGACAGCCTAGAAAGGCTGATAGGCCGTAAAACTCACTCCATCTATTCATCCCATCCATCCATCCATCCATCCATCCATCCATCCACCCATCCATCCATCCATCCATTCATCCATCCATCCATCCATCCATCCATCCATCCATCCATCCATCCCATCCCATCCCATCCCAACTCATCCATCCCATCCATCCCATTATCCATCCATACATCCATCTATCCATCTATCCATCTATCCCTCCCTCCATCTATTCATCCATTTATCCATCCATCCATCCATCCATCCATCCATCCATCCATCCATCCATCCATCCA
>JAWQFJ010034279.1:50000-51987 GCA_034096865.1 Theodoxus fluviatilis | reverse complement strand
TATCTATTCTTTTCATCCATATTGTGCATTCATTCTTTCAAATGCCAATAAAACTCAGCATTGCCCCACATCTAAAATATCAACATGGAGTTGTGAATTGTGTGCCTTGTCATGCAAAGAAAAGGAGAAGAAAAACACTTTTTAAGCCCTACAAGTCATGGTTTGCCCTGCAAAAGGTGCTATTTTGCATACTTTGTTTGTGAATATGTATGATACAGAGATGATTTGCATAGATTTTTACATGTGAAACAATTCACATCATCACAGTCATATTCACAGCAGAGCATCACATTTAACGATGCCAGACGAAAGCATATCCACAAAAGAAAATGAAAAAAAGTCAAGCCATATTTGAGCAAACATCAATACTACCTGCTAAAACATCATGGAAACTTTAGCATCTCCAACACTTACATTATTCTTTCTCTACCTATGAGTAAAAACAGATGAAAACCCAGATCAGCATTTTTTAATGCCAAAAAGTCTTACCTCACTGGTAAAAACTAACGAATGTTTGTGAGAAACTGAAAAATGGAATTAATCATAATAATACATCATAAATGTATTAATCTAACCCATGTGAACTAGCGATGGCCATGAGATTGAGGGGAGATATTTCTAAGTGAGTTCTCAAGATAACACTGATAGATTATGACATTATGAAAATATACAGTGATAATTCATTTTTCAAAAACGTCTATGGACAAAACATATAATAATGACAACATTTGGGACCTGCAAAAATCTACCATCAAGTAAAAATCGTATACACTTCCTGTAAAACTAATACAATTGAATAAGAGTTATTGTCCATCATTATGAGGACATTTGCAAAAGCACTTAAGAATAGACACAGCATCCACACTAGAAGCAAAAGAGCAGAACCCCAAACACATACAACAATACATGCACATTTGATGGCCAAATACATAGAGTTCTGTCAGACACGTGTGATCATCCACAATCCCACAGGCGAGGACCAGAGAAGTGGACGTTGCTGAATGGGAACATGAGTCATGTCCAGGAATAATGTCAAAACCACGATGCACCTATAGACAGAGGAGTAAAGTGGGCGATATGCCGATCTTATGAAGACCTGCCAATGCAGACCCTGTGAAGACCTGTTCTTCAGTGGAGACATTGAACCTCATCCAGAGCCAGAATCTTAGTGGGACTTCATTTTAAGAGAAGACCTGAGTTTTCTCATCTATAGTCATCATATTGGTGGGACTTCATCTTAAGAGAAGAGCCGAGTTGTCAGCGTGACAGGTGCCGGCGACTGCTCTGTTTTTACAATACGTTGGTTTTACATGAAAGTTGAGGACTCTGTTCATGTTGACACATCCTGCCAAGCAGTGTCCCCATCCTGTTCTGCTTCCAGCTAACTGCATGTAATGAAGGAAGGACAATTCTGACCAAAGGCGAGACTCTACTGCTTGTACTGCTCTCGTCTCACTTAGGAATTCTCCAGCTTGTCTCTAGAGCAAATGGCCAAGTTTTCTTTCAAGCCATACAAAAACTGTTTATTTTGTGTGTATGTTACCAGGCTTCTCAACCCCTGTTGCAGAAACGATTTCATTTCATTTCATTTGATGAGGTTTCACAGAAATCCACAGCACCAGCAGCACCCCAGGTGAGTTTTCTGTTGAAAGGATGATGATGATGGTGGTGATGATGATGATGATGGTGGTGATGATGATGATGGTGATGATGACGATGACGACAACAACAACGACGACGATGTTTATCAGTAGTCTTGAGCAAGGTACACAGAACATTTTCTTTGGGACTTCCACCTCTAGTTGCCACCACCACCTGATCACCAGGAACCATGATCACCTGGCTATGCTTTGAAAAATTCATTGAATTCTTTTTCAAAGAAGAAAACGAAGAAAAGAAGCAATAAGGCATTGAAGCCACAGCTTTGATATGTGGCGTGGGTGGCATGTCATGAGCTCAGAATTTCCACAAGTTGAAGAGAAACAAG
>JAWQFJ010034279.1:30000-45000 GCA_034096865.1 Theodoxus fluviatilis | reverse complement strand
CCCTGTTTGTTGAAGGTGAGTGAGAATCCATAGAGCACACCCCAGTATCTTCTTTGCACTTGGTGTTTGAGGTAAAAGCTGAGTCTGTCAACAGAAAGAGTGGGTATATATATATAATAGATGCAGCAGATTTGCAGTTCTTGATAATGGCTGAAAACCATGTAGATGGTAAATTTAAGCCTTCAACTATGACATTTTAATAGAAACATGGACTAGCTTCCTGTGGATTGGGGGTAAGAATAGACCCACCACGTCTCCTTCCATGATTCACTGAGAGTGAATAACTAGGGAACTTGAGACTTGACTTGCTCTAACAAACTCTTATGACTTTGTAGTTGATGGCCTTACATAGCCTACAGAGGCTGATAGACCATTAAACTCTCCTCCTCCTCCTCCTCCTCCTCCTCCTCCTCCTCCTCCTCCTCCTCCTCCTCCTCCTCCTCCTCCTCTTCATTTCCTCCTCCTCCTCCTCTTCTTCCTCATTTTTTCCACCTCCTCCTCCTCCTCCTCCTCCTCCTCCTCCTCCTCCTCCTCCTCCTCCTCCTCCTCCTCCTCCTCCTCCTCCTTCTCCTCTTCCTCCTCCTACTCCTCCTCCTCCTCTTTTTTTCTCCTCCTCCTCCTCCTCCTCCTCCTCCTCCTCCTCCTCCTCCTCCTCCTCCTCCTCCTCCTCCTCCTCCTCCTCCTCCTCCTCCTCATTTCCTCCTCCTCCTCCTCTTCTTCCTCATTTTTTCCACCACCTCCTCCTCCTCCTCCTCCTCCTCCTCCTCCTCCTCCTCCTCCTCCTCCTCCTCCTCCTCCTCCTCCTCCTCCTCCTCCTCCTCTTTTTTTTCCTCCTCCTCCTCTTTTTTTCTTCCTCCTCCTCCTCCTCTTTTTTTCTTCCTCCTCCTCCTCCTCTTTTTTTCTTCCTCCTCCTCCTCCTCCTCCTCCTCTTTTTTTTCTTCCTCCTCCTCCTCCTCTTTTTTTCTTCCTCCTCCTCCTCCTCCTCCTCCTCCTCCTCCTCCTCCTCCTCCTCCTCCTCCTCCTCCTCCTCCTCCTCCTCCTCCTCCTCCTCCTCCTCCTACTCCTCCTCCTCCTCCTCCTCCTCATCATCATCATCATCATCATCATCATCATCATCATCATCATCAATATTAGGGATCCAGCAATCAACTGCAAATACATTATCTTTAAAGCCAGTAAAAACACAAATTAAGAAATAATAAAATATCATACAAGTCTCACATGTATTCCAATGCTACAGCATTTTCAGCTGTCCACCTCAGAATTCAGACACCTCTCATACACACAACAGAGGACATCAGCCACATGAAAAGCCCTCCCCTCACCAGGAACACAAAAGCCCAACAGCCTCTGGGACTGCTGAAGTATTCATTATGCCCAGAGTTCTTCATATGCTGGTAGCAGCTAGATACCTCCACCATCTGCTGGGACCCAAGGTCTAGAGCTTTCGGGGCCTGCTCCAGTAGCTAACAGAGCAGTCCCAGCGGCAATAAGTGCCACCAGGGAACTCCTCCTCATGTTGAACCCCTGGGCTGTGGTCTGAACCTTCCACCCACCATGTTTCAGGTATCCTGTACTCAAAGAGTTTCTATGAGACTGCTTAGTAGATTTGTGATGTCACCCTGCCTGATCGGGAAAAACTTCCATAAGCAGGCCACACTAGTGGACTCGTCCGCGGAGAGGGGTGTGGAAAGACGGCCAAGCTGGCGGGCCATACCAGCTAGCAAGCAATAGCATCTGACTGGGAAGTGATCTTGGTTGGTTAATTCTCAGTGAATTCGCAGTGATTGTACATAGAATTACAAAAGAATCTGACAATTCGAGAAAAAACTCATGGATACACAGCCAGTCAGACGTTGTGTCCCACCATTTTGTATTTCTCACATGCTCGGCTGTCTGTCTCACACCCCTTTCCTTGGACGAATCCACTATAGTGTGACCCGTTTATGGAAGATTTTTTGTCTAAATTTCCGAGCCATTGAAAGTTCAAAATGACACAGAGAAGGTTGAACAAACATGGAAATTGAAGCAATGATCACATTCACATATTTTCATGTAGGAACCATGCTGTTGAGAGATTCTGGAGTTGATGACCTAGAGTTACTTCCCTTGAATCTTCTGCACTCCTACTCACGGATTCTTCTGCTAGTCTCAACAGCACTGTAGTCTGTCATGAATAGAACGGTCTGACGTTGTTCCAACTCTTACATTGTTCATCAACATAACAAAACACACGCATTAATCCATCCAAACAAAATCTAATGAATACTAGTCCATCCAAAACAACTGTTAAGCCTACAAATTCATAAATCTAACCCTTTAAACAAGAAGGGCAAAGCCCATACGACTCACATGCTTGACCTTGACCTTTATATGACCTTGACCTTCAGGTGACCTTCAAGGTCAAGGTCAAACAACTAAACCTACCAATGACATCATACACAAAGAAATGCTTTACACATTTTTCCTACCAAAATACATGTGACCTTGACCCAAGGTCAAGGTCATCCAAGGTCATGCAACACAAAGCTGTCAATTCAAGACATAAGAAGCACAATGGTGCTTATTGGCACTTTCTACCATGAGATATAGTCACTTTTAGTGGTTCACTACCCCATTTTGGTCACATTTCATAAGGGTCAAAGTGACCTTGACCTTGATGATATGTGACCAAATGTGTCTCATGATGAAAGTATAACATGTGCCCCACATAATTATTAAGTTTGAAACAGTTATCTTCCATAGTTCAGGGTCAAGGTCACTTCAAAATATGTATACAATCCAACTTTGAAGAGCTCCTGTGACCTTGACCTTGAAGCAAGGTCAACCAAACTGGTATCAAAAGATAGGGCTTGCTTTGACCTATATACCACTTGTAGCTAAGGTCGCCATTCTCAATAACGTGGGAGAAAATTGGGAAAATGTGAAAAATGACTGTTTTTGAGACCACATTTATGGCTCCTGTGACCTTGACCTTGAAGCAAGGTCAAGTCACTATGTATGTTTTTTGAGGCCTTGTCATCATACACCATCATGCCACATTTGGTGTTGATAGACTTAATAGTCTCCGAGAAAAATCCAAAGTTTAAGTTT
This sequence comes from Theodoxus fluviatilis, assembly GCA_034096865.1. Classification (NCBI taxonomy): domain Eukaryota; kingdom Metazoa; phylum Mollusca; class Gastropoda; order Cycloneritida; family Neritidae; genus Theodoxus; species Theodoxus fluviatilis. The sequence continues at coordinate 41,907 of JAWQFJ010034279.1, read as the reverse complement.
TTTACGGACGGACGGACGGACGGACGGACGGACGGACGCCCGCCCGGACGGACGGACGACACGGCTCAGTACATAGACTCACTTTTGCTTCGCATGTGAGTCAAAAAATTGACAACACAAATCCAGATCACAAACTAACGGATCAAAGCAACAACAACAACAACAACAACAACAACAAAAAGGTCTTCCAAGCCAAACACATGCCTGTCCTTATCCATGTCAAGGCCGTATGCAAAATAGAAGAAGTGACCCTGGGGAGGTCGGGCGTTGATCTGAAAGCACAGGGGAGGGAACCGTGCCACCATTTCCTTGGTTTTCTTCTTCTGATTTGTCCTGAGGAAAAACACAGCAACATCTCAATAGATTCATACTATGCCCCCCTATAAAAACGTCGCAGTTGTGGTAAAGGTGACATGGCCAAAAACAAACAGGGTTGGTTGGTCAGGCTGAACTTTTTTCTTCTTTAGAAGAGACCAGATAGAACATAAACCAAACTTTATTTCACTGAAAACACTTTTTCTACTTTATATAGTGGATTCCTTGAGTGCTCATAGGGCAAGGAATATGGGACAGCACGCAGTTCTCTGCTTACTGTAAAAAAAAAGGTTTTCTTCTTTTTCTTCTTTACATGATTGAAAAGAGGAAAAAAGTTGTTTTGCCAGAAAATATGGTGTGTGAGGAATGGAATAGAACAGTTATGGCTGTATTTTAATCTACAATAATAACTTTCATTTTGTTATTTGTTTTTGAGGGAATTCTTTTCAAGGAGTTCCACCCCCAGATGATACAGAGCAACATCCAGTAAACATGACAGGAGATATGGTGGGTCTATTCTTACCCCCAACCCTCATGGGTGGGAGGTGGGGGTGGGTGGGAGGTGGGGGTGGGTGGGAGGTGGGGGTGGGTGGGAGGTGGGGGTGGGTGTTTCACATCTAGACCACACATCAAACCGTTGATAAAGTCTTGTTCTGATTTCTTTTATAGAACACGTGGATGAATACTTACTTGGGTTTCATCAAAGTGACAGGGTTGGCTACCACCTCCAATGGGTGTTTGCTCTCCCTGCAAATGAATGCATAAACTTTCTTACTAAGGGGAATTTCATGTTAAATCAGATAATTTGTTCACACTTGTTTGATTTTCTCAGATTAAAAAGTTGTCATTTTATTTATATCAATGAATATGCATGCAAGCACATACATACACATACACACACACATATACATACACATACACACACAAGCACATACACACACATACACATACACACACATGCACACACACACACATACACACATACACACACACACACACACACACACACACACACACACACATTTCCACAGTGGAACTTACCCAGAGAAAGCTGATTTTTGTTGCTGTTTGGGAACCTATGAAGAAGAAGAAAGTCAAATCAATTTGTTGAAAGCCATTCAAATTCAATAATGAGATCACTGGACATTTTCTCTTGTCAAGTTTCACTGATAATGACAACTAACAATGTACATTTGTCACTTTTTCTCCTTTCACTCTTCTCAGATATGACGTTTTCATTTCTATCTACAGTGCACTCTCTAAGATATATATATAAATTCTGGCACACACAGAGAATGTTCAAATACAATACTAACCACACAAGCACATCATGAAATGAGTATCATGAATATTGCTCCCAGATAACATGTAATGTCCCATACAGACCTACCAACCCCCCGAGCAGTGCAAGAGGATGGAAGGAAGGAAGGAAGGAAGGAAGGAAGGAAGGAAGGAAGGAAGGAAGGAAGAAAGAAATACATGGTAATCAATGACTGCATGCTGTCCCATCTTCCCTACTCCAGGAATCCACTATATCTATATGTATTTACAGAGTTTTGTAAAAGTTTTTTGAAGCAGGTGAAAGAGAAAGTGTGGTTAATGTTTAACATAGTGCCTTATATTTTTTTAAAAGAATTTCATGCTAACCTACCAAACCTTTTTTTCCATTTTTTAAAATACCATAATTTAACCACAACTTTTTTCCCCTTAGCTTGGCAGTGCTGCCTGCTGCTGCCCCCCCCCACCCCTCCCCACCCTCCCCCCACCCCCACCCCCCAGCCCCACCCCCATGCACTCACCTTCTGGGGTTCTGGCAGAGAGTCTGCAATGACTTCCAGGAGAGAGGGTTCTGCCTTCAGTGTCTCTTTCTCTTCCTCTGGTGACTGAGCATCATCTGCAATGCCAAAAAACATAAACATAAAGAAAGGACAGTGGATGATATACTAAAATGACCCTAAGAAAATGCATGTGTTTTTTATGGTTGGTGGTGGTAGTGCCTTGGGTTGGTGGTGGTAGTGCCTTGGTTGGTGCTGGTAGTGCCTTGGTTGGTGCTGGTAGTGCCTGGGTTGGTGCTGGTAGTGCCTTGGTTGGTGCTGGTAGTGCCTTGGTTGGTGGTGGTAGTGCCTTGGTTGGTGCTGGTAGTGCCTTGGTTGGTGGTGGTAGTGCCTTGGGTTGGTGCTGGTAGTGCCTTGGTTGGTGGTGGTAGTGCCTTGGTTGGTGCTGGTAGTGCCTTGGTTGGTGGTGGTAGTGCCTTGGTTGGTGCTGGTAGTGCCTTGGTTGGTGCTGGTAGTGCCTTGGTTGGTGGTGGTAGTGCCTTGGTTGGTGGTGGTAGTGCCTTGGTTGGTGCTGGTAGTGCCTTGGTTGGTGGTGGTAGTGCCTTGGTTGGTGGTGGTAGTGCCTTGGTTGGTGGTGGTAGTGCCTTGGTTGGTGGTGGTAGTGCCTTGGTTGGTGCTGGTAGTGCCTTGGTTGGTGCTGGTAGTGCCTTGGTTGGTGGTGGTAGTGCCTTGGTTGGTGCTGGTAGTGCCTTGGTTGGTGGTGGTAGTGCCTTGGTTGGTGGTGGTAGTGCCTTGGTTGGTGCTGGTAGTGCCTTGGTTGGTGGTGGTAGTGCCTTGGTTGGTGGTGGTAGTGCCTTGGTTGGTGCTGGTAGTGCCCTGGGTTGGTGGTGGTAGTGCCTTGGTTGGTGCTGGTAGTGCCTTGGTTGGTGGTGGTAGTGCCTTGGTTGGTGCTGGTAGTGCCTTGGTTGGTGGTGGTAGTGCCTTGGTTGGTGCTGGTAGTGCCCTGGGTTGGTGGTGGTAGTGCCTTGGTTGGTGGTGGTAGTGCCTTGGTTGGTGGTGGTAGTGCCTTGGTTGGTGGTGGTAGTGCCTTGGTTGGTGCTGGTAGTGCCTTGGTTGGTGGTGGTAGTGTCTTGGTTGGTGGTGGTAGTGCCTTGGTTGGTGGTGGTAGTGCCTTGGTTGGTGCTGGTAGTGCCTTGGTTGGTGCTGGTAGTGCCTTGGTTGGTGCTGGTAGTGCCTTGGTTGGTGCTGGTAGTGCCTTGGTTGGTGCTGGTAGTGCCTTGGTTGGTGCTGGTAGTGCCTTGGTTGGTGCTGGTAGTGCCTTGGTTGGTGCTGGTAGTGCCTTGGTTGGTGGTTGTAGTGCCTTGGTTGGTGCTGGTAGTGCCTTGGTTGGTGGTGGTAGTGTCTTGGTTGGTGGTGGTAGTGCCTTGGTTGGTGGTGGTAGTGCTTTGGTTGGTGCTGGTAGTGCCTTGGTTGGTGCTGGTAGTGCCTTGGTTGGTGCTGGTAGTGCCTTGGTTGGTGCTGGTAGTGCCTTGGTTGGTGGCGGTAGTGCCTTGGTTGGTGGTGGTAGTGCCTTGGTTGGTGCTGGTAGTGCCTTGGTTGGTGGTGGTAGTGCCTTGGTTGGTGGTGGTAGTGCCTTGGTTGGTGCTGGTAGTGCCTTGGTTGGTGGTGGTAGTGCCTTGGTTGGTGGTGGTAGTGCATTGGTTGGTGCTGGTAGTGCCTTGGTTGGTGCTGGTAGTGCCTTGGTTGGTGGTGGTAGTGTCTTGGGTTGGTGGTGGTAGTGCCTTGGTTGGTGCTGGTAGTGCCTTGGTTGGTGGTGGTAGTGCCTTGGTTGGTGCTGGTAGTGGCTTGGTTGGTGGTGGTAGTGCCTTGGTTGGTGGTGGTAGTGCCTTGGTTGGTGCTGGTAGTGCCTTGGTTGGTGCTGGTAGTGCCTTGGTTGGTGGTTGTAGTGCCTTGGTTGGTGCTGGTAGTGCCTTGGTTGGTGGTGGTAGTGTCTTGGGTTGATGGTGGTAGTGCCTTGATTGGTGCTGGTAGTGCCTTGGTTGGTGGTGGTAGTGCCTTGGTTGGTGGTGGTAGTGCCTTGGGTTGGTGGTGGTAGTGCCTTGGTTGGTGGTGGTAGTGCCTTGGTTGGTGCTGGTAGTGCCTTGGTTGGTGGTGGTAGTGCCTTGGTTGGTGCTGGTAGTGCCTTGGTTGGTGGTGGTAGTGCCTTGGTTGGTGCTGGTAGTGCCTTGGTTGGTGGTGGTAGTGCCTTGGTTGGTGCTGGTAGTGCCTTGGTTGGTGCTGGTAGTGCCTTGGTTGGTGGTGGTAGTGCCTTGGTTGGTGCTGGTAGTGCCTTGGGTTGGTGCTGGTAGTGCCTTGGGTTGCAGGAGGACTAAGACTGTGTGTCTGTCTGTAGGATTTAAGATGGCCCTGCAGGTCCTCTCTAGACAGGCAGAGGTGCGGTGATTCAGTGGATAGCAGATTCTGTGGATAGCAGATTCTGTGGATAGCAGATTCTGTGGATAGCAGATTCTGTGGATAGCAGATTCTGTGGATAGCAGATTCTGTGGGTAGCAGATTCTGTGGATAGCAGATTCTGTGGATAGCAGATTCTGTGGATAGCAGATTCTGTGGATAGCAGATTCAGTGGATAGCAGATTCTGTGGATAGCAGATTCTGTGGATAGCAGATTCTGTGGATAGCAGATTCTGTGGATAGCAGATTCTGTGGATAGCAGATTCAGTGGATAGCAGATTCAGTGGATAGATTACAGCACATGTGGGGATCTTTGTGGTTTTTTGTCTTTTAAAGACTAAATAATTCAATGAATTGCTATATCGAGAAGAAAGAATATGAAAAGATAAGTGAAGTGGGAAAAAATATACACATTTTCTCTCTCTCCATAATTCAATGAATAAGGACAAAGGTAATGAAAAAGATTTGTGAGCAAATACTTTTTAAAAATCTGTCAATGATTTAATTAATGGATGTAAGGAGGAAAAAGGATATGAAAAGATATTAGAGCAAAAAAAATACTAAATTAAAGGAAAATAGACTGGAATAAATTATTTCTATCTGTTGCTGTCAAATAGTTGGGTTTTTTTAAATTTTAAACTGCAGTATGGTTAGTAAGTTGGGGGTAGGGTGGGGGTGGGGGTGATGGGGGTGGGGATGGAGTGGGGGGTGATGTCAATAGGTTAGCCTGAACTAAAAAAACAAACTTTTATGGAAGCCAGATTGATACTGCATTCATGTGTGCATGTGAGTGCATCTCCTTAACTGAAAATCCTTTTTTAAATACTTTGAAAGTGCTCATGGGGAAGATGGAACAGCACATTGTTTACCTTTGATTTCTTTACCTTTTTTCTATTTTCTTTCATGACCGAAAAAAGCTTAGGGTCAGCAGAAAAAACGGGGTCAGTTGTGTTATATGTAACCACAATTTGTTTTGTGTGGGAGGGGCATTATATCTGTTGGCACCAAATGAAATCTTGAAATTTCACATCAAACCTAACATCCACTCAGTTGTGCAAGTAGGTAACACTCCCAGCCTTTCAACTGATGATTTAGCTCATAATCCAAATTGGAATTCAATTCATCTATATGTATCCTCATTATTGAATTCAAAGTGCATTTATGGAAATGCAATGCTGAAAACCCTTCCCCACCCCCACCCATCCCCATTGTATATTCCACTTCATCACACCTCAAACTCCCTACCCCCCCCCCCCCCCTACCGCCCCCCCACCCCCACCCAAGCCTCATTATGCCCCTACCCCCATATCTTCCTGGCTCTATAGAAGACAGATTCACAGATAATCTTCCACCTTCTCTGAGTTTCTTAATCCCTCTCGTGCTCAGGTGGTGAAACTTAAGTAGCCAGCTTAAAATTTAATTCTGTGCAAATTATGGAAGGTATCACAAGTGCAAGCCGTGTGGAAACATATGCATCCATTTCTTATCCTCTGGAAGGAAATCAGCATCCAAAAATAGTAACAGGATTTCAAACGGAAATTCCAGAATGGAACTACACTGACCATTCCCACACTCGGACCACACTTTGATGGGAAACACATGTCAAACCCACACACCCTTCTCATACGGATTTTTACCAAGTCGAATATAATGGTGGAAGTACCAATTTGTACTGACTAAACACGAAGGGGTTTACAACAGCACAGAGGTACAACCAAAGCTGTGACCGAGCAGCCAACACAAGTCCATTTCAAAGAATTGCCAGCATGACTCACCAAAGACTGGCCAAGGAGCTGCAGAAGCTGACTTGGGGACTGCTGGTGCTGATGCTTCTGGTCCTGGAGCTGTTGATGCTGGTGTTGGTGCTGCTGGTGCTTCCTCCACCATGTGAGATGCTGCCTCCTCCATAGAGGAATGTCTCTCCAAGTGACCCGTCACAGTGTCTGCAGGGGTCAGCCTTCCCAGACCCCCACAGGACACCAGCTGCTCAGGGATCTGGAGACAGCCTGGGCCAAGGGACCTGCACCGCCGCCTGAACTCCCTGAGCCTTGCAAAAGGGTCAGGAGTGGACAAGTCGATCAACCTGCTGCTTGGATCCTCAGAGGGAGGAGAGTCTTGATAGCCACTTGAGGAAAGAGGGGTTGGAGACTCGAACCCACCCATACACTCCTCTTCCCCAAAGAACGTCACCCTGCGTTCCACCTGCTCCGTGCTCCCTTGGTCCTCCTTACCAGAATCACTGGCTGCACTTCGGTGTGCACGGTGCACCATCTCCTGCCTGAGCTCCTCCTTGACTCTCAGCAGCTCCTCCTCAAGTTCCTGGAAGGACCTCAAGTTCTCATGATGCTCATTGAGGGGGTGAGCCACCCTTCCTTCCTCATTCTCCACTGAGTCGGAGACTTCCTTCTCTGGGCGAGGCTTGGGGCTGTTCCTTTTCTTGGTGGAGGCCGACACTGGAGAATGCGGGACGCCAGGACGAGGTTTCCTGAGGGGGGGTTTTCCTATAACTCTCATTGCATCGACGGAGTGCGTCGATGCAGGTGGCACCTCAGGGTCCGGGATTTCGCTTCCAGCAAACAGTTGCATCACAGACACTCTGGATTGGGGGGCATTGAAGGCAGCAATTGGGGCCGTTGTTCTGTATCCCGGAGGACGAGGAATAAGTTGTTTATCAGAGGACGATTTTGGTTGGGACTGGGATCTCGTTCCACCTGGCTGGCCCAACTGTCTATGGACCGAGTTGGGGCAAGAGAGTCTCCTTCTCTGGCTCATAGTGGATGACCCTCTGTCATTTCCTCCTGCTCCAGCAGTACCGGAGCCCCTGGTTATTTTCAAGGCATCCTCTAAAATAGAGTCCTCACATTGTGCTCCAGGTGAGGTGGGAGACTGCTCCTTGGTCATGGAGGATGCCCTCAATCTTGACCCAACACGGCTAGGTGAAGGAGAGTGTGGCGCATCCTTTTGCTTCTGGGTATCTGAGGACTCTAAGGCCTGACCAAACACTCTGTGACCTTGATACTGACTCACTTCTGCCTTCCTGCTTTCTGCTGAGCTTGAGTTAGTCACAACAGGGGTGGGTGTGACCACCTCAGAGTTCATTGCACTGCCTGGGTCTGAGGAACGGTTCTCCACTTCGGCCTGGTGCAGTGGCTTCTTCAAATGCTCAAGCAGAGCAGCCATCCTCTCCAACACTGGCTCCCTTTGGGATTCCTCCAGCTCTCCTTGCTCATTCTCTGGATGGTCTTCAACCCCATCGGCAAGCTCCGACTTGGGACCGGTGGATGAGCCGGTGTTGGTAGCAGAGCTGACGATGTAAGATGAAGGCCCTTCAGTGGAGGAGGGGTACAAATCTGATTCCCCCAGGAGATCACTTGAGACACAATTACTCGATGCACTAGAGTGTAACACCTTGGTTCCTGGACGTGGTAGGCAGGAGAAGCTGTCAGATTCCTCGGGGTCAACAAGAGAAAGGCCTTCGGGACAGGAACCCCAGAGGTTGCTGCTTTCATCATCAGTGGTACTATTGCTAAGGGATTCAGGGTGTTGCGGCTGAATGCCGCCAGCCCTCTCAACGGGCCTCCTGCAGTCAGAAGTGCTTCTCCAGCAATCCAGATGAGTTGCAGCAATCTTGTTGAAGTCTTCCTCTGAAGCCGTCTGTAGTCCTGCAATGTCTGCTTCCTCAAGCCCAGCCCCAATGGAGGAGCTCTGCATTCTTGCAAACTTGGACTCAGTGTTCTCATCCACAGCAAGAGAACAGTCCCTTTGGATGTACTCCAGGATGGCTCTCTCTCGCTCCTCTGCTGACAGGCTGGCCAGATGTTCAGGGAGAATCACCCTTCCTGAATGGTCAAAACCCTCTTGTTTGCACTGTGGTCTACCCAGGCTCCTGCTGTCTGATGCAGCCAAGTCGGATGGAGTGTGATGCATTTTCCACAGAGGGCTGAGAGAAGCCTGGGAGGAGTATGGTCGATTACTTCTAGGCCACTCTGGTTTCAAATCTATGAGCTCCTGACATCGTGGGTCCTGTAGGAAAACAAAGAGTTCAGGGAGAGTAATCTTGCATGTGGAGTCCTTCCTGGTTGGGCTAATGACCTCACCCTGTTGCAAGTCACCTGGAGCTCTTGAGCTAACATTGCTTGCACTAGAAGCTGAGATGAAAAATAGACTTTTCCTGAGAAACTCCCTTTGATCCATCGGCAAAGGGAGACCCAAATATGCATTCTGTTCTTTACCTCCGCAAACTTGACCCCTCTCTGTTGCTGCAAGTATCCCCTGAACCTGCTGGTCGAGGCTGACCTTTGTCACTTCCTTCCTAGAAGGTTCGATTGAGCTGCCTGGCTGGGGCTTCAGAGGAGCTGATTTGGGGTGGAATTTCCTGACAGACAGCGACATTGGAAACTCTGCTTCCTGAGGTTGCGGTGCCGTTCCCTGAAGAACAAGACCCTTCACCCTTCCAGAACGATCTTTCTTGAACAAGGCTTGAATCTGTTCCCCTTCTGACTCTGGACCCATGGAATCCCCGTCAGCAGAGGCCATGGCTGGCTGGGGTACCTTGACGTCACCGCCAGAGCGGTGCCTCTGGGTGGCTGCTTTATGCGGGTGCTGAGAAAGATACTTCCTGTGTGAGAGCTTTTTCTGGGTGTTGGCAGAGCCTCGCTTTCTCGTCTTCTTCTGGAGTGGAGCCTCTGAATCTGCGGCTTCCCCAGTGGCTGAAGCTGTGCTCTCTTCATCCTGGTGAAGGCCGCTGCTTGTCCTCTTGGATGTGTAGGGTGGGTCTTGAGGCTCAATGTCATCTATCCAGATGATCCTCTCTCTGTTTTCATCGCTGTCTTCGGAAAAATCTGACGTTCCGTTGTAGCTGTCTTGCTGAAGGTGGTCCAAGTTCACCCTGATGTGGTTTTTCAGGGTCGGCACCATAGCTTCAGGGTCCACAGTTTCTTCGTTAATGGCAAGGTCTTCATTCTGATTTTGCCACCGTGGTCGGTCCTGGATATCCGAGTATGGGGAGTCTGCACTGATGTCAGTCATCTGTTCCTGGTCTTCACTGTTGATAATGATGAGCAGTTTCTGGTTTGATGCAGTCTCTGACAATCCCATGCCCTCAGCTTGGCCTCCTTGTTTTCCACTATGAGGTTTGGTCCTAGGACGTTTCATTTTGTCGTCATTGGAGTTGCTACCTTTCGGCACCAGGACTGCCCCACCCTCATCCCTCGGGGCGGTCCCCCCATCGCTTCTGGTCTGTCCCCTAGGGGCCTGTTTGGACCCACCCGCAGGCCCAGACGACGTCTTCTCACCAGGTGCACTGAGGGGCATGCTGTTGATGCGTAGGTTCTCCACTCCAAAGTTCTTCCTGTCCCTGTCTTCATCGTCAGGTTCCTGGGAGCTGACAGAGAACACGTACGGCTTGCAGGTGGCACGACCCGATCGGACGGCTTTGCGAGCCTGGCCCAGGGAGGAGAGCGCACCAGCCGACTGCCCACGTCGCGGGGTCTGCACGACTGTGTCTGCGAAGCGAACCGACTTGCCCCGAGAGGGCTGCCTGTCTTTCAGCATCTCTCCAGCGGTTTGCGGGCGGCTGAGAGGAACGTGGGCTGAGGAGCCACTGGTTGGGTAGGCGACCGCTTCTCCATTGGGCAGGATTTGGCCAGTTGCCTGCGTGGCTGTGTTGTCGGACCGGTTCACCAGGATGGGCTTGTTGATTATGGCTCTTGATGAGGAGAGGTCCCCAAAGAGACCATTGTTGTTGGTATTGCCATCTGGGGCATGCAGAGAGATATCCCCCTGAGAAAAGGATCTTCCCTTCCTGTTAGGCATACTCTTCTCTGGCTTTGCTGCAGAGTCTGTGGAGGAGTTTCTTTTTCCATCACCCAGTGGAGGGTTGTTTTCATCTCCAGAAGGGTCCCCAACTCCAAAGTCTGTCTCCTTCGCTTCGGAATCGCTATTGTCTCTGCTTTTTCCAACTTCAGGCTTTCTTGACTTGTTATCTGCTTCATCCTTGTCAGCTGGGGAGACCTTTTCAGGTGATTCAGGCCTGGATTCTGCTTTAGTTTTTGGAGAATGAGCATCTTCTGTATCAGCAACAGCCTTCTTGACTGTTTCGTTTTTATCAGGGGTAGCAATTTCTGCAGATTCATCAGGTGACTTGCTTAAAGGAGGACAAAGGCTTGCGCTTTCTCCTGCAGGCTCATCCAACAATGTGTCCTTGGCTGATGGAGTCACTTCAGCAGAATCATCAGGTGGTTGCTCAGATTTGGCCTCAGGGGGACCGGCATCCCCAGTTTCTTTGACAGGTGCTTCTGGTACAGCACTGTCCTCAAGGGGTCCATTGCTACTTTTCCCTGCATGCATCTCTGTGGTTCCTTCATCGGTTTCTGTGGGAAGTGACATGTTCAGCTTGATCCGGGGTTCAGAATCAAGTCTGCCACCATCTTGCGCGGCGTTGTTGTTAGAATTGGCTGACGGAGGCCCAGCAGAGCCACCTTTCTTCCTGGCACGGGAATTGGCTGTGCTGACTGCACTGCTACCACCAGACCCCAGCTGAGCTTGTCTGGATTTCTTCCCTCTGGCTGAGCCCTTTCCTGAGCCTCTCCTACCATTCACAACAGAGGCTGCAGCAGAACCCTTCCTTGAACCACAGAGGGAGTTGAAGTCAGGGTAGGAGTCTTTTGACAGATCTGGAAAGAAGACAACAAGATGTCGGATCTTAGATGCTCTTTTTTCTCCCCATAAGATGTCAGCAAGATCTATGTCACCAGAGCAGAGATGTGTTATTCCCCAAGTATTAAATGTCAAGCTTTTGTGTTGTATCCAGTAGCCCTTTCTTTCAAACATCCATCCATCTCTCTGTCTCTCTTTGTATCTGTCTCACTGCCTGCATGCCTGCCTGTCTGTGTGTGTGTGTGTGTGTGTGTGTGTGTGTGTGTGTGTGTTTTGCGTGCGTGTGTGCGTGTATCTGTCTGTCAATCTGTCTGTCAGTCTGTCAGACTGTCAGTCTGTCAGTCTGTCTGTCTGTCTGTCTGTCAGTCTGTCAGTCTGTGTGTCTGTCTGTGTGTCTGTCTGTGTGACTGTCTGTCTGTCTCTGTCATCTGTATGTCTTTCTGTATGTCTTTCTGTATGTATTTATGTCTGTCTCTGTCTGTCTCTCTCTCACTCTGTGTGTCTGTCTCTCTCTCGCTCTGTGTTTGTCTACCTCTCTCTCTCTCCATCTGCCTCACCCTCCATCTGTTTGTTTCTCTCTCCATCTGTCTGTCAGTCAGTCAGTCAGTCTGTCTGTCTGTCTGTCTGTCTGTCTGTCAGTCAGTCAGTCAGTCAGTCAGTCAGTCAGTCAGTCAGTCAGTCAGTCAGTCTGTCTGTCTGTCTGTCTGTC
>JAWQFJ010034279.1:20000-25000 GCA_034096865.1 Theodoxus fluviatilis | reverse complement strand
CTGGTATCAAAAGATAGGGCTTACTTTGCCCTATATACCATATATAGGTCAGGTATCCAATCTCAAAAACTTCAGAGAAAATTGAGAAAATGTGAAAAATGGCTGTTTATTAGACAACATTTATGGCCCCTGCGACCTTGACCTTGAAGCAAGGACAAGTCACTGTGTATGTTTTTTGAGGCCTTGTCATCATACACCATCATGCCACATTTGGTATTGATAGACTTAATAGTCTCCGAGAAAAATCCAACGTTAAAGTTTTCGGACGCCCGGACGCCCGGACGCCCGAAACGGGTGAGTACATAGACTCACTTTTGCTTCGCATGTGAGTGAAAAATGGCTGTTTTTAAGACAACATTTATGGCCCCTGCGACCTTGACCTTGAAGCAAGTTCAAGTCACTATGTATGTTTTTTGACGCCTTGTCGTCATACACCATCATGCCAAATTGGGTGTTGATAGACTTAATAGTCTTCGAGAAAAATCCAACGTTTAAGTTTGTTATGGACGCCCGGACGGACGAAACGGGTGAGTACATAGACTCACTTTTGCTTCGCATATGAGTCAAAAAGCAAAGTTCAAGCAATTAGCAAGCAAGAAATTAAGCACACCAACAAAGAAACAAAACACACCTGCCAGGATTCCCCTGCATTGATGAATGGAGGGTCCTGTCACATCCACAGGGTAGAGAGGCTTCAGTCTGGAAAACACACACACACAGACAGTCACACCACCCCAGTCTTCTCTCCTAATGCTATTTGAACTATCACACTTACACACGTGAACTCCTTTTGTCTTCAGAATGAAGAAGCAAAGATGTTCATATTTAAGAACTTAAATTTCAGGAAAATATATCTCTTCTTGTAAGAACCGTTAAACCTCGAATTTGTAACCTCCATCTACCCTCACTCTGGGGTCAGAATTGCAACTTTTTGGGCCATCAGCAACCCTAAGAAGAACCTCAAAATATCAAGGATGAAACACCCACCCTTTCATTATGCATATTGAATATTCACTTCCCACTTTGCAACAGACTGCAGGAAAAATCCATACCAGAAGTACTCGTAGGCCTATGTGATCAAAGGCCAAATCCATATCATCCTTTTTCTATTAATTATCATGCTAACTTTTAGATATTTTTTTTTTAAGCAGAACCAGTTGGATTGGCACACTCTAATCCTGGTAGCATATGCCTCCACTACCAGGGTAATGATGGGCATTGTGTGGTATAGAGCTGGAACCTGCAGAGCTTTGTGGAATTCCCTCGACAAAGCCGTTGCTTAGTTACGTCACGTAGTCAGGGCGGGGGCCTGTTCAAGAGGCCTACCGGTACGTACCGGTTGATACCGTTCGTCTCTTGAACGACTTGGTATGGCTACCGGTATCGACCGGTACGTACCGCGCCGGAACGCTGTTGCGCCTGTATAGCCAAAATGGCTGCCTTCGGAGAAAGGAAGAAAGTCGTCATCACAAATATGCGCTGTGGCACGCATTTCGACCTGTGATTATTACCCAGCCTATGCGAAACGTTACAAGAAGTTAGGCTGATATTGTACTTTTCTTTTTTTAAAGAATAACTGCTCTGAAATAATTACTGGGCAAGATGTGAGCAAACATTCCACAACAGATGGCAAAACAATTTCAAGGGAAGCAACTCTTATTTCTTACATTAGCCCTTAGTTTGTTGTATAACCTCCCTTGAAGTGAGCATCGAACTATTCTTGCTTACACCAAGTTAGCACTGTCATTTTGACATAAATTTCTATTCGAGCGATGCCGAGCATTCATGCACAGCTACAGCTTAACGTATTTCATCAGCTTCCACAAGGAACGAGCAGTCTGCAGCTGCTGGTTTACTCATTTGGTTGAGAAGCGCAATCCGCGACGATGAGAAGGCATCGCGGAAGCCATCTTGGCTACCGTTCGGTCATAACGAGTCGTTCAAGAGTGCACATTGGTTGCTCGGCTACCGGTCGGCTACCGGTAGGTCGTCTTGAATGCACGGCGGAACTGCTTTTGATGTGTCACGTGACGTCTTTTATTTATAGCTAGCCCGGTGTATGCTCGTGCTGTAGGGACAGTTCTGGCTTGTTAAATAGGCGCAGCAAAGTGCAGAGCTGCACAGCGCTTGCGCCGTGAAACGGCTTGTTCAGGACGCATAGCGCTGCAAAGCGTTGCATGTGATTCGGCGCTTTGCAGCGCTGCGCGTCCTGAACAAGCCGTTTCACGGGCGCAAGCGCTGTGCAGCGCTGAGCAGCTGCACATTGCTGCGCCTCGTGAACAAGGCTAGAGACACTGTAAAAGGGACATAACCAGGGCGTGTGTGTGAAAGCTCGAGAGAAGACATGAGAGCATGAAAACAGGCACGAGTGTGATAACAGTGATAATGTCCTCTCTGAGAACTCCACGCCTCCTGAACACGCCTCAGGTTTCTTCTAGAATGTTCCAACTCTCCTTTGTTCTCACGAGATGCCTCGGCATTGGCCGAAGCATTCATCACGCATCCCAGTTGAGGTTATATAACGTGAATACTGCCCAGCATTCAGCCTCTCTCTCTCTCCCATTACACCCCTCTCTCATAGCTCCCCCCTCTCTCCTGACCTCTGGCCCCTGCGGCTGGAGGATCGGAGCGTTAGACGGAGGAAGATCTGACGAGCTGGACGGACTTCTGCCCTCTAGCACCCCAGGAACCCCCAGTGGACAAGGTCATAGAGTGATAAGCGTCTCGGGCCAGGATTCTCCAGTAGTGAATAAAGGGGTTATACCGAAGCACCATTGAAACTGATGTCTTGCTTGGGAAAGCCTGAGCGTCCCGCAAGGGACGGGATCCCCCAGCAGGAGAATTGCGGATTGAACAACACCGCTTTCTCCTCTCCTCCTCCCCCGTTTTTCCGTAACACGAACATGGAAGGGACTCCAACCCTCTCAAGAAAGCAAGGTCTTACAGAGGGCATCTTCAAAATCTAGTGGAGGAATGACTTAAGAAGCCAGACAACCCAAGTCTGATTGATGTTGTCTTTGTTTGATTTGTCATATGTAGAATTATGAAAAGAAAAAGGCACTATGCAAAGATTTCTTTGAGATAATTTGAACTGCAGATACCTAGGACTGTTTCCACCTAAACTCATCATGAAATTACACCAGTTCATTCAGGCAAAAAATAAAAAAAGTTCTAGTCAAGGCAACACGGAAAAAAAACTAGGGTCATTAGGTAGGTCTCACTTTCCTCCCCCCTACCCCCCCTTTTTTTTCAACGCTCACGTGTATGCATGCGTGCGTGCATGCGTGTGTGTGTGTGTGTGTGTGTGTGAGTGTGTGTGTGTGTGTGTGTGTGTGTGTGTGTGTGTGTGTGTGTGTGTGTGAGTGCGTGTTTTAAGAAATGTCTTGTATACAGTAGATTCATCTGAATATAAATCAACATTTCTCTTTCGCTGAAAACAATTTTGATTACTTAAATAGTGCTCATAGGGAAGTTGGGGCAGCATGCAGTCAGTATGTTGTTTTTCTTCAATTTCTTGTTCTTACTCATCTCTCTTCTTTTCTTATCGATTAAAAAAAGGTTTAGGGTAGGCAGGACAAAATATGGTCGGTCAAGTTATTGTAACCACAACTTTCTTTTTGCCAATTAAATAGATAAATAAACAAGCAAACAAACAAACAGATTAATTAGTTAATTGATTAATTAATTAATTAATTAATCAAGAAATAAATCAATAAATTGTCATTCAGACTGGTGACACATTCCATCAGCCCATCAAATACTTCCCACGAAACTGCTTTGGCAGATACGCCCGACTTGAAAAGTCCTACCAAAAGGATCTATGGCACACTCAAGAATCCCATCATGATGACGCTAGTCCCTGTCCCACAGCACAGCAACTCACTTTGCCTTCAGCAGGCGGCCATATTTCTTCCGAGGGGGCGAGCGCCGCGGTGAGGAGAGCAGGCGCGACATCTGCTGCTGTGCGATGAGCGTCCGGTGTTGCAGCTCCTGGCAGGGGGGCGGGTACCTGTCCTGCAGGGGGAGGGCAAAGCTTGGAGGGAGGGAGGGATGGAGGGAGAGACGGAGGGTGGGAGGGACGGAGGGAGGGACGGAGGGAGGGAGGGATCGAGGGACGGAGGGAGGGACGGACGGGGGGTCGGACGGACGGGTGGATGGATGGATGGATGGGTGGATGATGGTTGGATGATGGATGAATGATGGATGATGGTTGGATGATGGATGGATGGATGGATGGAAGGATGGATGGATGGATGGATGGGTGGATTTGTGGAGGGAGGGAGGGAGGGAGGGAGGGATGAGTGGACGAACACGTGGATGAATGGATGGACGGACAGATGGAGGGATGGATGGAGGGATGGATGGATAAATGGGTGGGTGAATGCAGAGATAGATGATATAATGACAAACGGATGGATGGGTGGATGGATGGGTGGATGGATGGATGGATGGATGGATGGATGGATGGATGGATGGATGGATGGATGGATGGATGGATGGTTGGATGGATGCATGGATGGATGCATGGATGGATGCATGGATGGATGCATGGATGATGGATTTGGGGAGGGAGGGAGGGAGGGGCAGCCAGATGGGCAGATGGATGAATGAATGGATGGATGGGTGAATGGGTCATTGGGTAGGTGGGTGGATAGATGGATGGATGCATGGATGGATAGATGGATGGGTGGATGGGTGGTTAAATACATGGATGGACTCACTCCATTCATCCCTCATGGCAGGCAATTTTTTGTACACTTTTAGTGAGGATGAAAACATACAATGATACATACATTACAGAAGCATTCTGAAACACACGAAAACAACAGAAACATTCCCCCAAATGGACACTTCATAATAAGAGATGGGGATCATATCATTGGAACACCTCCAGAAACTTTTCATCAGATCTTTGAAATTCAAGTAAGGAACAAGAAGGGCAAAGCCCATACGACTCACATGCTTGACCTTGACCTTTACATGACCTTGACCTTCAGGTG
>JAWQFJ010034279.1:12500-15000 GCA_034096865.1 Theodoxus fluviatilis | reverse complement strand
AATCTTTGGAAGGCTTCTTGGACAGCCTGCCAAAATGTGCTGGAGTGCCTCTACCCCCGCACTGCTAACAAGCAGAATGAGAGGAAAGTTTCCACTTTATCGAATTGACTGGCGTGGGGAGGAAGTCACACACAGAATGCACACTGGAGTTCATCCTGGAAGGGTTCTAAATTCCAAACATATTCGGCGGGAAGGAAAGTAGTTATGGTTATAGTAACCCGACTGACCTTCTTAATGCTGACCCTAAACTATTTTTTCGATCATACAGAAAGAAAGAAACAATGAAAAAAGAGAAAAATCCACAGTAAACAATGAACTGTGTGCTGTTTTATCCTCCCTGCCCTAAAATCCACTGTTTAAGTTTCTAAAAAGCTGTTTTTGGCTAAAGAGAAATTCTCATTCTGGCTTCTTTAAATATATAAAAAAATAATTCAGGCTGATCAACACATTTCACCCCCCATCCCCCCACCCCCACCCCCTCCTTTTCCCCCTCATGTTTCCTTTTTTTCTTTATGTTGCTGTATCCAAGTATGAACCTGTGAAACACACATCATGGAAAAACAGAGACAACCATTGCTGATTTTGGACAAACACATGGATTACACTACAAAACACTTGTGAATTTGACAAAGAAACACATTGTGCATCTTTTAAGTTTTCAGACAACACACGCACCTGCTTTCTTCCTGACACCAAGGAGTCACATCCTTGGAGGTGACTAAAGAGATGCTTGGAGGATCTGCAAAGGAAAAACATTGGGACTTCAAGGTATCGGAGGTTTTGTGGTCAACAGCAATAATTATATCTTTGTTCCTGATGCAGGTAAATATAGAGACAAATATTTACAGTTTAAAGTTCAACAGCAATATATCTCTGTTCCTTATGCTGATAAACATAGGGTCAAATGTTTACTATTTAAAGTCAACAGCAATACATGTATATCTCTGTTCCTGATGCTGATAAATATTGGCTCAAATGTTTACTATTTAACAGTCAACATATATATATATATATATATATATATATCTCTATTCTTGACACAGATTAAACATAGTGTCAAAAGTTTACTATTTCAAATCAACAGCAATATATCTCTGTTCCTGATGCAGGTGAACATAGGGTTGGTTGTTCACTAAGTACCTAAAGGCATGCTTGCAGTGCGTGAAAAATAAGTATTGCAACAAATGTTATAGACAAGAGCAAGACAACCCTGGTTCTTTTTTTCTCTCTCGGTGCTTTTTTTTTTGCTTTGATATTCACTGGTAAATCTGTTTAGTTGTAGATGAGCTAATGAAAAATTCTTTATGGAGTTAAAAAGAACATTGCATCTGCAACTTTTGCTGTGAGAGGGCACTCTTCCATCTCTAATACAGAGGGACCATGACTAAATCCAGTGTGAACCAGGGCACTGATTGGTTGCCTAAATTAGCTGTGCACCATTCTGTAATATGATACGAAAGATGTCTTCAGTGATACTATCATATAACTTAATTATGCACACTTTTTCTTTTCCCAAATTATTTTGCTGATTGACTGTTGAGAAATTCCACACTGCAGACATTTGGATGCAGCAGGTCTTTAAACTCACTGTTTGCAAGAGAACCAGTCCTTCTGAAAAATATATCTTCGTCTGATATAGAAATAGGTCAGTATTTAATCACAATGCACAAGGATACAGTGGAAAACCGTGCGAAATGAGTAATGTCTCACAACCAATCAACGCTCGGCTTCACACAGAATGTAGACCCCTGCATACAAAGCCAGACATCCTGCATGGGAATAGACAGAAAAATCTTGGACCTCTGGTCGGGACGAAACTCATAGCCTTCAGATGAACATCCAAGTGCCGTGTGGGAACAGTCTTCATAGAACAAGTGAAGTTTATCAGGGGCGAGATTACTGTGATTTAGGGCAGAGTGAATGATGTGAAAATGTGCAGGTATATAACAAGATGAAGAAAGTGATGGAAATATATAAGAAAATACTTGATGTTATAGAAGCAGCTTTTCAGTCCTACACATAGTTGGAGCAGCTCAAACCCCCCATCAGCTGGATCTCCTGGCTTCATAGCTTTCAGGGTCTGCTTAAGTAGCTCGGCAAGGTCAGTCCCAAGCAGCAGTAAGAATATCATAACACTGTTCAACAAGTTGCTAAAGCTGCTGCATACCCACACACACACACACACACACACACACACACACACACACACACACCCCTCTGCCCACCCTTGCCTCCCCCCACCCACCGTCTCCCCAACCCCCATCAGCTGGGACCTCTGGCTGCTGGGCTTTAGGGGTCTCATCCAGTAGCTCAGCCAGGGGCAGCCACCATCGGCAGCCAAGGGGCATCAGGATGAGTCAAATCATTCAGATTCAACTCTGCATTCAAACCACCATAAGATATATATATATATATATATATATATATATATATATATATATATATATATATATATACACAGACTAGATGGTTTACCCGTCTCCACCTGTTCCCGTCTCCA
>JAWQFJ010034279.1:0-7500 GCA_034096865.1 Theodoxus fluviatilis | reverse complement strand
TTCACTATTCATAGACAGCCGTTGCCTCGCCGCCATCGTTCCTAACGAAGCGGTAAACCAAAATAGTAAATGGCGCCATTGGTTGACATGCAGTTCCTCTAAATTTACAACTGAAACAATCCGAACGTCGCACGTGTGTCTTCTGCTTTCGAACAGTATTATTTTGTCAGGTTGATTCCGCCTTGTTTTCCACTTGGATGTAGCTAGTGCGGTATAATTGTTCCGTGGCTCGATTTAAACAAAATGGTCAGGAAAAACATAAAGTAGCTGTTGTGAACGACTCATAGAGAAAAAAAACATTCGTAATGCAGAAACCGACTGTGATGTTCAAGATTAGGGCCATTATCTCGTGCACAAACCATGCAAAGATCGTGCATAGACGTGGTTGACAACTGACGTTTGAAAGAAATTTAATTTCAATATTGGGGATATATTCTGTCGACTATAGTCTGTCAGTCAGTCAGCCATGTAGTCAGTCGACCCAGTAGGCCGGCCAGTCAGTCATGCATGCAGTCACTGAGTCAGTCAGTCGATCGGTGGTCGGTCAGTTAGTCATGCAGTCAGACAGATAATCAGTCAGTCAGCCAATAAAGCCATGCACCCAAATAGTCAATGAAGCCACCCAGTTAATTAATTAAGCCACAGTCAATTAACCCACAGTACAGTCAGTCAGTCATATATCAGTCATGCAGTCAGTAATTCAGTAGTTGAGTTAGTCGATCAGTTAGCCATGAGGAGAGAGGGAGAGAGAGAGAGAGAGAGAGAGAGAGAGAGAGAGAGAGAGAGAGAGAGAGAGAGACAGAGAGAGAGAGAGACAGAGACAGAGAGAGAGAGAGAGAGAGAGAGACAGAGAGAGAGAGAGAGAGAGAGAGAGAGAGAGAGAGAGAGAGAGAGAGAGAGAGAGAGAGAGAGAGAGAGACAGAGAGAGAGAGAGGCAGGCAGGCAGGCAGGCAGGCAGGCAGACAGACATATATAGACGTACAGAGACAGTGAGATCGAGAGATGGTGTGGAGGAGGTGTTAATTAACCGGCCAATCAGTCGATGAGAGAACGAACGAACGAAACGAATTTTATTTTACAAAGGGCCGGAGAGAGAGAGAGAGAGAGAGAGAGAGAGAGAGAGACAGACAGACAGACAGACAGACAGACAGACAAGGAGAGACAGACAAGGAGAGACAAAGAGAGAGATAGAGAAACACAGAGAGCTAGGATGTGTGTGTGTGTGTGTGTGTGTGTGTGTGTGTGTGTGTGTTAGTGTTAGCCGACCAGTCAGTTAGTCAGCCCATCAGTCAGAGTGAGAGAGAGAGAGAGAGAGAGAGAGAGAGAGAGAGAGAGAGAGAGAGAGAGAAAGAGAGAGAGATGGGGGGGGGGGGGTACCGCCTGTTTAGATGCAATGCGTCCCGAAGAAACACAAACACTCCAAGCAAGGTGACCGAGACACAGCACAATTAAGTCTCCGAATGGGGAAAACGCCTTGAAGCGAAGAGAGAGAGAGAGAGAGAGAGAGAGAGAGAGAGAGAGAGAGAGAGAGAGAGAGAGAGGGAGGGATCGAGAGAGAAAGAGAGAGAGAGAGAGAAAGAGAGAGAGAGAGAGAGAAAGAAAGAGAGAGAGAGAGAGAGAGAGAGAGAGAGAGAGAGAGAGAGAGAGAGAGAGAGAGAGAGAGAGAGAGAAAGAGAGAGAGAGGAGGCCGAGGGGGGGGGGGGGGGGGGGGGGGGGGGGGGGGACAATTTAGAGTTCGAAACTGCACGAGGAATTTATAGTTATTGGAGAACGCCTATAGACACACATGCACGTGCAGCGGAAAGCCAAGAAAGCCACTATACACATCATCCTCACAACCCTTGTGGCTTTCCCCATTTCTAACCAGGGGGTGGGGTATGGGGATCGAGTTGGGTGGGGTGGGGTTTGAGAAATGAAACAAATCGACTTAATCTCTCAATCCACTCCTTTCCTCAAGTTCACATGTGCAAAACATTTGTTGATTAGTTTAAGGGCTACTGAAAACTACGTTGAAGACAATACGTACGTGTATCACAATTTTTTTCCTGCACTAGTGTAATGTTTTAGTACCGCATGGTCGGAACTTCATTTTATTGTACGGCTTTGGCAGATGCAGTTTTAGAATGTTGACTGTGTCACAAATTTTGTTTTCAAACGCTTTCATCCCGCTAAAGTAGGGTGTAATATACTTGTAGTGGAAGTAGTAGTAGCAGTGGTGGTGGTGGTCGTCGTCGTGGTCGTGGTCGTACCCACCCATGCAATAGGAAAAGAAAGTTGCAGCACATAACAATTACGTTTGTTTTTAATTCTATTTTTGTATTTCCCTTATCATCGATATCCAGTTTGTTTACATTTAGAATCGGTATATCTGTCATTCCCAAGGCATGAAAATAGGATAAATCTGTATGATAGGTGATCATTTGGACAGACTTATAATATTTTTAAATTAATATTTTCATTGAAAGTAAGGACAGATCAAGGAAACGGTAAAAAGCGACTCCGAGCACTCTTGTCAGGGGAGATAACTGTACACGGAAGTCGATTAGATGCCGTCGCCAACAACTTCCGTCGTTGCCTGCAAGCTTTCGCTCAGTCGCAATGGGTTTCATTCCGTTTGTTATAGGAATAAGTCTTCTGTTCATCATAATAATAATTCTAGTTGCCGCAATGATGCTGGTTATTCTCTTCACGGATCCAAACCCTGACATGCACCGCTTTGACAGCGAGAAAACTTTCACCGATCCCAGCCGCAGTGAGAAAGTTCCTTTCCCATCCATCGATGATCCCTCTACTGTTGACTTGTCTGTCATAGTACCCGCTTACAACGAAGAGAAGCGCCTGCCCAGCATGCTGGACGAAGCTCTGGAGTACCTAGATGAAGTGAAGAAGACGAGACGCAACTTCAAGTACGAGGTGATCGTCGTCGACGACGGAAGCAGCGACGGGACGACGAAAACCGCCCTGAAATACTCGGAGAAGTTTGGGTGCGACAAGGTGCGTGTGCTAACCCTAGAGAAGAATCGGGGGAAAGGGGGAGCTGTCCGACTGGGGATGCTTTCCGCACGAGGCAAACTCCTGCTGTTCGCCGACGCCGATGGTGCCAGCAAGTTTTCCGACCTGCAAAAGCTGGAGGAGGAGATAAAGAAAATCGAGAACGACGATGGATACGGGGTGGTGTGCGGATCCAGAGCCCATCTGGAGGAGGTGTCTGTGGCTACGCGGTCGATGTTCCGCACGTTCCTCATGTACGGCTTCCATTTCCTGGTGTGGTTCTTGTGCGTGCGGGGAATCAAGGACACTCAGTGTGGATTCAAACTGCTGACCAGAGACGCTGCAAAGGTTCTCTTCACCAACATGCACGTGCAGCGATGGGCCTTCGACGTGGACATGCTCCACCTAGCCCAGCGCTTCAAGATGCCCATAGGTGAGGTGGCCATCTCCTGGCAGGAGATTGATGGTTCCAAGATGGTGCCAGTCTTCAGCTGGCTGCAGATGGGGAAGGATCTGATTCTCATCAGACTTAAGTACCTCCTGGGTGCCTGGAAGGTGAATTTCAAGCCCAAAGCTGACTAGACTCTGCACTCTGGTGTGAATTGGAAAATTGTGAACTCTCCTGATCACGCAGTGTTGTTAGTTATGCGTGCATTTTCCAATCAAAGGTTGGTTGTGGATGAATGTGAGTGCATGCTGCATTGGCACAGTTCATGATGAGTCCTAAGGTGACATGTATGCTGATGTTATATACACATATCCTCTTTATTTTGAATATGTCGCCCATGCTGCTTTAAATTGTCATGAACAATGGTATGCTGTGATGTGTTTATTAACATTTATGTCAGGCTTTTACATGTGAGCTCTTTATCTCCATCTCTCTTTGTGTCTGCCTTTGTGTCTGTGTGTGTGTCAATCGTTCGTTGTGCCTATCGTCTGTCTGTCTGTGTGTCTGTCTGTCTGTCTGTGTGTCTGTCTGTCTGTGTGTCTGTCTGTCTGTCTGTCTGTCTGTCTGTCTGTCTGTCTGTCTGTCTGTGTCTGTCTGTCTGTCTGTCTGTCTGTCTGTCTTTCTGTTTGTCTGTCTGTCTGTCTGTCTGTCTGTCTGTCTGTCTGTCTGTCTGTCTGTCTGTCTGTCTGTCTGTCTGTCTGTCTGTCTCTCTTCTGTCTCTCTTCTGTCTCTCTTCTGTGTGCCTCTCTGTGTGCATCTTTCTCTCTTGGTGTCTTTCTTCTCACTCTCATATACTCTCTCTCTCTCTCTCTCTCTCTCTCTCTCTCTC
The DNA here is from genome assembly GCA_034096865.1 of Theodoxus fluviatilis. Taxonomy (NCBI): domain Eukaryota; kingdom Metazoa; phylum Mollusca; class Gastropoda; order Cycloneritida; family Neritidae; genus Theodoxus; species Theodoxus fluviatilis. The sequence continues at coordinate 3,232 of JAWQFJ010034279.1, read as the reverse complement.
TCTCTCTCTCTCTCTCTCTCTCTCTCTCTCTCTCTCTCTCCCCTCCCCTCACCCCCCCCCCCCTCTTTATCACACACGCACACACACCCTGCCCACACCCACCCACATGCATACACTCACACACACACACACACACACACACACACACACACACACACACACACACAGAGGGAGGGGGGAAAATATTCTGCCAGGGGAGGTAACTCAAGCAGGCATGCAATTTATATGTCTGTTGCATCATTCTGGCAGATGCACCTGCAGGGCTCAAATAAAAATTGATGTCCAGCAAAATCCAGGGTTTACTCAGCGGCTGCTGCTGGATCCACGTCAATATTCCAAACTCTTTATCCACTGCCTGAAACAGGAGTGAATGAGAAAAGTTCTCCATTAGAAATGGTTTGTGTTAATCATGCCTTAATTAAGTTGGCAGTCATGTTGAAGATCTGTGAGCTAGTAAAGGTTCTTTGCTGATTGTGGTGTCTCAGTTATGAAGTTCTTGTGTTTGATTGTGTTTGGAGAATTTTGTGCTGTGGAGCACTGTTACTGAGGAGTTTGGTCAAAGTCAATCATATTGTTGTAGAATTGTTTTGGTGCAATGTATAACAGGCCTAATAGGCTCATAGTCCTGTGCAATGGTTGATGCAAATACACACATATACATTCACACACATGCACTTACATACATGCAATTAGCACATGTGCACTTTACATTCACACACATATGTGACCCTCCACGACTAAATGAGACGCTTGCGCACTCACATAGTTTTGCGTAATAGCCAAGTAAAGTATGATGGGGTCAAAATGGTCGTTTTTTAGCTTTTGACTGTTTTAGAATCTAGAGACTATACTTTATTGTGTGTGAAAGTCTTTTGAATGAAATCGACCTCTAGACACACGGATATGTTCACTTTGTTTGCTTGGTGTTCAATTTCCCGCATCGAACGATCGTAAGACCACGCATCGAATTTCGCCTCCATACAATACAGTCGCACACGATTGCCACTGAGCCACCAACACATTTTGCAGGGGTAGAGGCTGGCCTACTTTCCCGAATGACCTAATCACTGTGCCAAATTTCATAAGTCTGAGATTACGGTTGCTAAGGAAACTGATCAAATTTCCTTAAAAAAACTTTCAAATGCGTTTTTCTCAAACGTGAGCTTATTTGGCAAACTATCTTTAAAATGATGTAACTTCGCGAAAAATAGTCAGATCTCGATCATATTTGCACCGTTGGAAAGCTTGTTCCCTTGATTTCATAAAAATATGCATATCTCAAAATCTTCCAAGCGCCACGAGAGACTCATTTTGTGATGGAGGGTCACATATGTCCTTGGACATACACATGCACCTACACACACACATACACACATGTACCTATACACACACATACACACATGAACTTACACACACGCACATACACACACACACACACATGTACTTATACATGCACACATGCACTTACACATACATGCACTTAAACACATACATACACTACACACACACACACACATGTGCACACTCACATGCACACACTCACAAACACATGCACACACACACAGAGACATACGCACACAACCACACACATACACATGCACACACACACACAAACATACACACACTCACACACACACACACGCACACACACACACACACACACACACACCCTCATTTACTGTCCACCTTCACGTAGTATGATCCTCTTTAGATTCCCAGTATGAGTCCTTCATAAACATACACAGATGGATCACGCACTGCAGCAGTTAAATATAGAAAAACAGTTTTTGTAATACTTGTAATAGTTTTTCCATTGGGTTCTCCTGACTCCGTATGAGTGCCTGCCTTTTCCCAATAGTGTACGTCTAACACAGGTTGGAAGTGGCTGGAATGGCTCGAAAAGAGTTTTCTTGCCTTTCTTGTCTTGTGCATCTCAAATTGATCCCTTGGCATAGTGTGAATGACCGACCACTTCTGAGAGTGTCAAGGATTCTATGAGCTTCCAGGAATAATGCCAGATTCCTGTGAGGACACACTGTGTAGCATCGAGGCTTTGATGCGCCCTGAGGCAGCATCAGCTTGCAGCACTCCCCCAGGAGTGGAGTTGGTGCTGGCACCCGACTGTGTGTCTTGTCTGTCCGTCTGTCTGTCACTATGGTTGTCCTCAGATGCTGGCACTCGACTGTGTGTCTTGTCTGTCTGTCTGTCTGTCTGTCTGTCACTATGGTTGTCCTCAGGTGCTGGCACCCGACTGTATGTCTTGTCCAGACCTGTTTACTCTCCCGCTTTTAGCGGGAGACTCCCGATTTCAGACCCTATTTCCCGACCTCCCGCTAGCTTCGTAAATCTCCCGATTTTTTTTTCCACCGATCTCCCAAAAATGAAAAATTTTGAAAGGTTTATTTCGTTTCTGAAGCGTTTACATGACGATCCGAACTTTCTACTACGCCACTGAAGGTCGTTCTGCTGATCTGCAGTACAATTTGTTTGATTGGTTGAGTCAGGGACTTTGTCCAATCGAGAGCCAGTTTACAATCTGGAATAGCCGCCATTTTGCTTGACCGATCCGAATGATGGCGTCGATTGAAAAGTCAATGAGAAAGAATCGCGGAACCGATTCTGAATCCGACAGTGAGTGTGACACAGAGGATGAGAAAAGAAAGTCCACTGATGTCAGAAGCAGAAAGAGAGTAAAGTACAACGCAAAGTGGAAGGCTGAATGAAAATCCGAATTCCCGGCATTTCGCCCATCGTCTAAATCGCAATCACGCGGGTTTTGCACGTTCTGCAAAAAAGACATCAACGTGAGCCACGGAGGCAAGAATGAGAGAGAGAGCGAGAGAGAGAACTTGTGCGCACACGAGAGAGAGAACTTGCGCGTGCGCGCAAGAGAGAGAGAGCGCACGAGAGCGCGAGAGAAAGAGCGCGCGCGTGCGAGAGAGAGAGAGTGAGCAAGCGAGAGAGAGAGACAGCGCGCGCGCACGAGAGAGAGAGTGAGCGCCGGCGCGCGGAAGAGAGAGAATTTGACTTTTCGCCTCCCTGATCAGAGATGGGACTTATTGGCGTTTCAGCTGATTTCTGAGTTTTTTTATTACACTTTCAGCTAATTTGTATTCAATTGTTATGAAGTTTGTGACCTGGGATGGTACACATATCTAAAAATAAAAATCTCCCGCTTTTTATTGAAATCTCCCGATTTTTGAGTCGCCATCTCCCTATTTTGCACAACTTA
>JAWQFJ010034277.1:15000-19406 GCA_034096865.1 Theodoxus fluviatilis | reverse complement strand
GTCTGTCTGTCTGTCTGTCTGTCTGTCTGTCTGTCTGTCTGTCTGTCTGCCTGTCTGTCTGTCTGTCTGTATGTGTCTGTGTGTCTGTGTGTCTGTGTGTCTGTGTGTCTGTGTGTCTGTCTGTCTGTCTATCTGTCTGTCTGTCTGCCTGCCTGCCTGCCTGCCTGCCTGCCTCCCTGCCTGCCAGTCTGTCTGTCTGTCTGTCTGTCTGTCTGTCTGTCTGTCTGTCTGTCTGTCTGTCTGTCTGTCTGTCTGTCTGTCTCTCTCTCTCTCTCTCTCTCTCTCTCTCCCTTTCTCTCCCGTCATCCCTCCCTCCACTCCCTAGTTATGCACCAGCTGATACGTCATGGCCACGCGCACGCGAATTCAACATGAACATGATGTCTTCCACGTGTGCGCGAGTCATCAGACGGGATAGTTCTCTTATTCATACGCACCATCACATGTGTGCCTGTGTGCGAAAGGAGCAAATGGTAAGCTCGTGAATTTATCACGTCAAAGTGTTGACATTATGACCTCAACACCTCCGTGCAGGTCGCTTACTACTTAAGCCTCCTGTGACGTTTATGGCCAAACCCGCTGATAGTGCGATGAGGGGAGAGGCTGATGAAAAGTTCTCTCCAGACCTGCGGAACTGCAGAGGTGGAGATAAAACGCTGCCTAAAGCCGGTTTTTAACTGGTGTTTGCTAAGTCTTGGCAAATAATTGCCAAGTATTCAGTCAAAATTTGCCGGGTCTTGGGATATATTCGCTGGGGGGTAGAGAGGGGATGGGCTATGGGTGGGGGGGGGCTGGGGTTCCGGGTCTTGGGTCGGTCTCAAGTTGGGTCGGGCGGGGTCTTTTTGGGGGGGTACACCATGGGGGGATGTGGGTGGCTGGGGCGGGGTGTGGGGCGGCGGGGGGGGGGCGTCTTGGGATTATATTCGGGCCGGGCCGGGTGTGGGGGTGGGGGGTGGAGGATGTTGCGCGGGGGGGGTCGGGGAGGGCGTTATAGCGGGGCCGATCGGCGGTGTCGGCGGGGGGGGGGCGTATTACCAAGTTGGTGATATGACCTTTTGGTCTTGGACGTGGTGTCGGCGGGGGGGGTGGTTTCTTGGGTCCTGTCGGGGGTTCCCGCCCATTTGGGTCTCTTCGGAGGTTGTGGGTTTATCGGATGAGAGGTATTAGTGCGCAGTGTTGTTTGGGGGCGGAGCTGGGGTTCCGGGGGTTAGTCGCTATGCTCTCCTAACGCCCCGTTCTCAACGGACGACGACTAATGTCTTTTTTGTGTCCCCTCTTTTATGGTAGGGAGTCGGCGTGGGGGTGGGAGGGGAAGGGAGGCCGGAGGAGTCGGTGTGTCTTCTCAATCGGGTTTCGCTCTGGGTCTTGGATGGGGGTTGGGTGGAGGGTGGGTGGTGCGGGGTGGTGGGTCCGGTAAGGGAGGGGGGGTGGGGGTCGTGGCGGCCGAAGGGGGGGGGGGGGGGGGTTGGTGGGTTGGTTGGGCGGTCTTCTCGACGTTTGGGCTGTAGGCGACGCTCGGTCTTATCTGGTGGGATTGGGATATATTATTCGCTCTTCCTGGGAAGAGTATAACGTGTTTGTATAATAAAAAAGTATAGTTTGTAAGGTGAGTTTTCGTTTTCTGAGTATAGAGGGTATAATGTCAAAGTCTTGTTAGTCGTTAGTTTTTTTGTGTTCCGTGTCTCTTGAATTGTTTTTGGGGACCAGTTCTTATGTTTTTTACCGTTCTTCGTTTTTCTTAATTGTTCTGTTTTTCGCCTTTTTATACTTTTCCTCTATTTATCTGATAAGATTATATTAGACTTTAGGAGTTTGTTCTACCCCTTTCGTTTCCCTTTATATTATTTCTATAGTATTATATAATAGGTAGATAATAATACTTAGACTTATTTCATTATTTACTTATTTATAAGAGACTTTGTAAAAAATATTTGCCAAAAAAAAAAAAAAAAAAAAAAAAGAAAAGACTTGGATATTGGCTCCTCCTTCCCTCTTTCTATTTCCCTCTCTTCGTACAGGGTTCCAAATAGGTAGGTCGACCCAGGTAAGAAATTTTTTTACTTGGGATTGGAAGTGGCTTCGCCAGGGTAACTGGGCCCTCTCCCTCTTTCCTTCCTCTTCTCTCTCTCTGCTTTCGACATGGTCGAAGGTAAAATGTACAAAGGGGTATGAATTTAAATGCCACTAACATTGGCCACGAGATATTCGTGAGATCACTTCAGAGCACAAGCGGAAAGAAAAAAAAAAAAAAAAAAAAAAAAAAGAAAAACAAGACAAAAAAAAATACCCAAGAAAAAAAACAAAAAAATATGTCGCTTCGTGTACATTTACAGCCATTGCACACTTACGGTATGGGCATGATGCCGATCGATGCCATACTGCAAATGTCCTTTGTTTGCGAGATCTTGTCTTGGTTTCGTCAGGCAATCAAGAAGCTAAAGATTTGCCAAGACTTGGCGCATTAGTTGCCGAATTTTTGTCGAATGTTTGCCAATAAGTAATTTACCAAGACTTGGTGAATATTAGCCAAGATTTATTTGTCAATTAAGAACAAGCTGAAAGAGTTAACATTTTTATTAAAGGGAAGTGAAGTGTGGAGGAAGTAACCACCGAGACTATTGGTCTACATAGTGAGTTAGCTTGTGTTATAACTCTTTGCATCCTCTTTTCTTTAAGGTGACATGCATGAGGAAATTCTTGGTTTTGTACAGTGCGCAAAAACAAAAGAGAAACACACAACCAAATGCACGCGCGCACGTACACACACGCACACATACACACATGGACACATGCACACACGCACTCGTATACACGTATGTACGGGCGCACACGCACACATACATACACGCGGTACACACACATGCACAAAAACACGCACACACACACACTTACAAACACAAACACTCTCAGAGAGAGAACTCGAACTCTTTTATTTAGGCCAGCCGCCCGTAACGTGACAAGAAACAGAAAAACTAGCGAACCGAGTTATCAGTTCATCTAATCAAAGAACAACCCGAGGTAGTGCGTTCCTGCTCTTAAGTTCCTTGTCTCTCAGAGTTAACGCATAGTGTATGAATATCGCTACGTCCCTAGTTAAACTTGGATCCGACCCCTCCATCAAATAATAATAATAATAATGATAATAATACAGATTACTTGTACGCACATTCCTTCCCTAAAAGGCAAGCTCATGGCGTTTACAATGAAAAGTCCACACTCATACAAAGCATTCCAACACTCGCACAAAAAAGAGAGGTTGTTTATCTGGGTCTGCAGACCCACAGGGGAGGTAGATAGCAACGCAATATTATCTGCATAGATAAGGAAAAAAGTATGTCTTCCCACTTTGCATCTGAACTACCATGTTCTCGAAGAAATTCAACAACAAATATAATACAGAAGGAAAATAGTATCAGGCTCAGAATGTGTAACAATTGCTCTTACCGTTAATACTGTAAAAATTGTGACGGGCCGTCAGCCTTGCAATAAATAATTCAAAGTCTCTCTCTCTCTCTCTCTCTCTCTCTCTCTCTCTCTCTCTCTCTCTCTCTCTCTCTCTCTCTCTCTCTCTCTCTCTCTCTCTCTCTCCCTCCCTCTCTCTCTCTCTCTTGGTTCGGCCACCTCGCTGTTTCCTCTTCACATGCTGTGGGTGGACATCCCTTATCGTTAGGGGTCAGACCCCGGGGTCGCCGGCCCGCCCGTTGTTCTGTTGCTCTTAATTGGAATATATTACCGTAATTTTCGGACTATAAGGCGATACTTTTTTCTCAAATTTTCAGACATGCTTCTTATATTCGGTTGCGTCTTATGTATGACTGAAATAGATTTCAAACGAATAAAAAAAAACACCCACAGCTGACGTGATATTAATTTACTTTTTGAATGGTTCTGATGCTTTTTCAACGTCTCCTTGTTTACTTTCGTTCTTACTTCTGTTTGTTGGATTATATTCAATGGTTGGTTTCTGCACCATGTTCATTTCTTTTCTGTTTGTTAAGTATGTGTTCTGATGTATCGCCTTATATTTGGTAGCGCCCTATGTATGATCGAAAGTTGTTTTTTTTATTCGGTAGCGCCTTGTAGTCCGAAAATTACGGTAGTTTGTTCCTCGCAGGCTGTCGGTGGGCAACCCTTATCCTTGGGGGTCGGACCCCAGGGTCGCCGGCCCGCCCGCTGTTCTGTTGCTCTTAATTGGAATATGTTAGTTTGTTAAGATACCGGCTTGCCAGCCCGGACCACCCTGGAGGGTGTCACATGTGGTCACCATGATATAGTGGGGGTCCAATGCATGCTGGGCAGACGAGATTCCACCATGGCACGGTCTGAGACAGACGGTCTGGGCAGACACTTGCCACCTAGGTCTCGCCAGACACTGGCTACGATATAATGTACCTGCCATGAAGAAG
>JAWQFJ010034277.1:0-7500 GCA_034096865.1 Theodoxus fluviatilis | reverse complement strand
TGTCTGTCTGTCTGTCTGTCTGTCTGTCTGTCTGTCTGTCTGTCTGTCTGTCTGTCTGTCTGTCTGTCTGTCTGTCTGTCTGTCTGTCTGTCTGTCTGTCTGTCTGTGTCTCACACACACGCACACACACATACACGCACACACATACACACACACACACATACACATACACACACACACATGTTTGTGTACTTAGAGAGTTAAAAAATTGTTGCTTTTGAATGACTATTACACGTCAAATGACGAAGGTATATTCTGTGAATTCTTTCTCCCCAAACACTTCCGTCTGCAAGTGACGGTATTTCTGACAGCGTGCTATCACACCGGGCACTGCGGTGATGTCATCGCGCAAATTCCCCTCTGGGTTGAGAGTAGGAACTGACCCACCGCGTCTCCTTTCGCCATTCGTATAAGAGCGAATACATGTATTTAGGAAATCCGTGCCTCGATTCGCTCTTATTCTAACCAGCTCTATTGATTTATTGTGATCTATGGCCCTCCAAGTCTTACAAAGGCTGAAAGGCCGTAAAACTCCATCCATCCTTCCATCCATCCATCCATCCATCCATCCAACCGACCATCCATCCATCCATCCATCCATCCATCTATCCATCCATCCATCCTTCCATCCATCCATCCATCCATCCATCCATCCTTCCATCCATCCATCCATCCATCGTCCATCCATCCATCCTTCCATCCTTCCATCCATCCATCCATCCATCCATCCATCCATCCATCCAACCGACCATCCATCCATCCATCCAACCGACCATCCATCCATCCATCCATCCATCCATCCATCCATCCATCCATCCATCCATCCTTCCATCCTTCCATCCATCCATCATCACATAAACTACAATTCAGTGGAGGGTGGGTGGATGTTTGTTTCTGTGGCGTTATAAGGTAAAGTCATTCAAAGGAAAGAAGAAAAAAGAACCGCTGTCAGATGCCAAAGGAACGACATGTGCACACCTCTCAACCCGTGTGCAGGCGTCCTTTCCCCTCCCATTCTTAGCGTTCTGTGTCACGAGTTCTGCCAGGAGTACAGACAGGCACTGCTGCCGTATACGCGCCAGTCGTAGGAGCAGAAACCCTGGGCTGTGTCAGACAGCTCGAGAGTTTCCGGTGCTTTCTCCCTCTTGAGTGAGGGGCTGCAGACGTCAGTGTGGCTTCTTCGTTCTCTTCTCCACTCAGGCATGTTGATTTACGTGGCGTGTACTGGGGTGCGTTGCTAGGTAGCTAGTTGGCAAACGATAGGCCGGTGTCAACATGTGTCAAAACATTTGACTGCTTTACATCCGCTTTCAGCCTATGGTGGCGCATGTTCACACCGGCCTATTCCTTGCAAGATCTTGCAAGGTTCCTAGCGTAAGCAACGCGCCCTTGGTGCAGCGAAGTGTGTTGCGACACAGTTTCTACAGAAATAGCTGTGTGCTCTCTGGAGAGCTACAAAATGATTTCTCGTTGTTTCATCCCGTCGTCGCAGGAATATTTGATCAGGTTAGAGTTGCTAGGACAAGTGCATATGTGCATGATATATATACATGTATATACACACGGTTTTGATGTAGGGATATGTGTGTGTGCGTGTGTGTATGTGTGTAAGTGTATATATTGTGTGTGTGTGTGTGTGTGTGTGTGTGGTGTATGTATATGTGTGTGGTGTGTGTGTCTGCTAGTGTGTTTCTTTGTGCGTGTGAGTGTGTGTGTGTGTGTGTGTGTGTGTGTGCGTGCGAGCGAGAGAGAGAGAGAGAGAGAGAGAGAGAGAGAGAGAGAGAGAGAGAGAGAGAGAGAGAGAGAGAGAGAGAGACAGACAGAGACAGACAGAGACAGAGACAGAGAGAGAGAGTGAGAGAGAGATTTAAATACCCATAATTTTTCATTGGCCCCTTTTAAGTAACTGCTACTGGAAAGGGTTATGTTTCTTTACAGGGTTTCCCCACCCCACCCCACCCCCAACCCCCCACCCCCCATTTCCTTCTCTCTTATAACTTCGTATGCGTATCAGCAGGGGCATGCCTTACTGATACTTCGAGCTTCTCGTTCAAGGGGAGATCTGACTGGCGTTTAAAGACATACTTGATAAAACTCCACTTCTCTCTCACACACTTTTTGAATGATAAATATGGCTTTCCTTATTCGTCTGCAAGAACCCGAAGACGAGATTTGTTTTTAAAACCACGACATTTGAAATGGAAAATACATGTATGATGATAACTTGATTTGTTATTGACTTTTTAATAGTATTATTAACTATGGAATGACACATTTTTCTGTAAATTAATTGTTAATGCCTAGGCAAACATCTTCGGTCTTTTTGACAAGTGGTGGAAACCACTCCGTCACTTCGCTTATTTTCTTATGATACTTTTTGTTGCAAAACTTCGTAATAAATTTCATCTCGAAAAGTTTTTACTATCTTCCCACTTTCCTTTTTGCAGCTACTTTGAAAGGTGCAGTAATGTGTTTTATGGACATTTTTGCCTTACGTACATATCAAGGACGATTCCCGAGGGGTTACAGTCTTAAGGAGTCCACAGTGCTCTAGTATTTCAAATCAATGGTTATCTACCTCGATTTCGAAGGCCACCGTGTGATCTCGTCTTCCACAGATATTCTGTTGTGCACACTTACCAATGTATCAGTTCATAAATGGTTACTAAATGTAAAAGCGAGCTCTCCAATGGCACATTTGGCAGAGCGTTGGACTCTTGGTCATGCGTGACAAGGTTCGATTCTGCACTGAAACTTTTTATGCTGCCCTACACGCCACCCGGCGTAAAAGGCAGTAAGTAAGTAAGTAAATGTAAAAGCACATTTCTGTATAGTCTTTAAAACGGCATCTTTTGATTCTCTCATTTTGTCCGAGGTATAAATAAACAGTTCTTCACGAACGGTTACTAAGAATCACAACCGGTGTAAAACCCCTGAACGCCTGACACTTTAAAATGTAAACTTGCTTCCCCCAAGCCTAAAGAAGATCTGTGTTAAAAGCATCGAGACGTTATGATAATCCTATGCTTTCGTTTGGGTATACACTTGATGGTTTACCCGTCTCCACCTGTTCCCGTCTCCACCTGTGCCCGTCTCTACCTGTTCCCGTCTCCATCTGTTCCCGTCTCCACCTGTTCCCGTCTCCACCTTTTGCCGTCTCCACCTTTTGCCGTCTCCACCTGTTCCCATCTCCACCTTTTCCCGTCTCCACCTTTTCCCGTCTCCACCTTTTCCCGTCTCCACCTTTTCCCGTCTCCACCTTTTCCATTTCCCTCTCCCCCTAAATAACCGTACTGTAGATACTTTCCCCCCACCCACCCTCTCTCTTAGTCTTATCATCACATCACATTCACCAAACATCAACGCGAGATGAGATGAGCTCGGACCTATAAAACCTCGTGCATCACAAAGCACACATTGGAGCAGAGTTGCCTCCCTTTACCTTCTCACGAAGCACACGTTGGAGCCGAGCTGCCTCCCTTTGCCCTCAACAGTCCCATGACTAAAAAGTTCCAGAGGGAATATCTCCAGAACGGTTGGAGGTACGCCTTCCAAAACGCGACGACTACCCCCATCAAGTCATGGGGGAGCGACATGCCAAATTTCGCGGAGATCTGTGCACGGGCAGCCAAACGCATAGACCGGACGGACAGATATCCACACAGATAGACAGAAACCGTTTGGGTTTCATTAATATAGAGATAGTCTCCGCAGCGAAATAGTTTTTAATAGAATAGCAGTTGCAAGGACAATTTCACTCAGCAAACCGTCCAGTAATGGCATTGAAAGACCGTCTTGTGTGTTTAATCACAAAAAATGGTTACAGGCTGTAATGGAAACTCCCATAGTATAATGCTTTCGTTTGTTTACACGTATTCTCCACTTGCACATGATCTTTTAAAATGAATAGCAGCAGGAAAGGCTATTTCACTTAGCAAGCTTTCTCTGGCACCGGAAGACCTGCAAGTGTGGTGGTTAATGAAGAATGGTTGTTAGCTCTAATGGAGACTTTTATAGCACTATGCTGTCATTTGTGTTTACATATACTTCACCTCCAAAGGATCTTTTTGAATAAAGAGCAGCAGAAAAGTCACGTCACTTAGCAAACCTTCTAATAAACATGGCACTGAAAGACCCTTTAGAGTGTTTGCTCATGAAGGAAGATTGCAAGCAATGATGGGATTTTTAAATATTCCTCTGCTGTCCTTTGTGTACAGGTATACATAGCTTCTGCTGCCAAAGGACCCTTGAGATTGAACGGCAGCAGAAAATGCCACACCACAGAAATGGAACCTTTCAGTAAATGTGGCATTAAAAGATCTTAAAGTGTGGTTGTTCATGAAGAACGGATGCAGGCTATGTGGATATTGTCATAGTACTATGCTGTCTATTGTATATACACAGTTTCCACAGTCAGATTACCTTGGAAAAATGAACAGCAGCTGAAATCGCCACGCCATTTAACGATCCTCCCATCAAAGGCGGCGTTGAAAGCCCTTCAATCCTGGATGTTCATAACAAATGTTTGCGGGCTGCCTGCTGCTGCTGAAAGATTCTCAAATGCTTTCTCGTTAAATTATCATGGTTACATGCTCTTACCGATTTTAAGTTTTTGTCCTTCCTTCTCCCCACCCAAGACACATGGAAACACTTGCGGATTCCACTGAAGACGTTGAGATAAGCGTTCTTTGGGGAAAAACCTTCTCGACATAGATTTTGCTGGCTGAAAGGCCTCCACCAACGCGTTAACTCGTTGACAGACATTCACCCCGAACCTTTTTGCACTGCTCCAGTAGGCCGATGCATTTACCGTGGGATATATAGTCATGTGCCGCAGCCAGCAACGTGAACATCATCAAAACCATCTGCGCCCAGAATCCACCAGCCGGGCCATCGGCTTGGTTGTGATGAGCAAGACCATGCGCAGGCCCCCTGCTGACGTAACCGAAAAAACAGACTTAGTAATCAAAAGCTCAGCTTTAAGCAGGGCGCCAGGCAACGCGAAAATCGTGAACCGAGAAACGCGCGGAGGAAGCTCTGACCCGGCGCCGCTTGTAGTCTTGGAGACGGTCAAACGGCAAATGGTGTTGATCAGAGATGGTAGAACCATGCTATGCTCCGTGTGCTGTGTGCGTGAGTAGCGCAAGTCCTCAGCTTCAAGTGCATGCAGCGCTAATCATTTGCTGTGCAAACGTGGTTGGAAATCTCGAGGCAACAGAAGATTCGGACATAGATGAAGGGGTAAATGGAATCAAAGTTGTGAAGAACGAACATGGGTTCAAAAAGTAGATCTATACAATGTTACTACTTTTGTGTACTGGGGTAGAGCTTGTCGTTGGATTTATGTGCATATTACGCTTATTTACGGCGCAGTAATGTAGACGACGAGGCAACGGAAAACTCTTAGATGGAGAGATGAATGGAATCACAGACATGAGAAACGAACACGTGCAGAGTACCTTTGTAACAAGTTTGTCAGTATGTAGGTTGAAACCACAGCAACGAATTTTACCGAATATAATTTGGGAGCGATAGATTCCACGTGTCTTACGATTGAATAGGACAATTACAGTTCCACCGACTGCAAATGTATCCACGGGGTAAATATCTCAAAACGATCATGTCTTTATATGAATTTGTGTGAAGACAATTCCATTCTTACACACACTACACGGCTTTAGTTTAAGTCGACTCGAACGTTTCCCATCAGCATTGTCAACTGACCACGTATTTGGTCATGTTTCCTCACTGGGATTCTCTCTGTCTTGTTTGTTTCAGAGCTGAAGGATGCGTTCTCCATGTTCGACAAGAACGGGGACGGGATGATCAGCGAGGAGGAGCTGAGCACTGTCATGGTGACGCTGGGACAGAGGCCGACCAGAGAGGAGCTCAAAAGCTTCATTAAGGTCGTCGACAAAGACCGTAAGTACCTGGGACTAAAGTCTTGTTGATACGAAAAAAGAACATAATAATGACGAGCTTTATTTGAGGAGGACTTCTTTAGGAAATTTCCCCTCCGCTCAGTAACCAGTTTAACTCCTCAGCCGGAGGGTCAGTGTAGGTGAAGCACTCTGCCCAAAGTTGCAAATCTAGAATCCCTGCAGTTTTGAACACCGCAGTTGCCGCGAAATGACTGCAGGCGAGTGCCTTACCACTGGACCTGAGGCTCTGTGATAGTGGTGGTGGATGGGAATTGAGATATTGGTGCATGGCCAGGAGGGTGCATGGCCAGGTGGGTGGATGGCCAGGAGGGTGATGGTGATGTTGTTGGCGGTGTTCAGGAAGTAGTCAGGATATTGGTGATTTAGAACAAGCCTTCTGAGCTGGACATTACTCAGTCAGCTTTTTTGTCAGTCGTGCAGCCAGCCAGCTTGTGAGCCAACCAGCTTGTCATCCAGCCAACCAACCAACCAACCAGTAGATTCAGGAGGAGAGGTCTGGAGACTAGCAGATTCTGGCAAAGAGTATTCACCATTGGTTTAACATGCTGACACTTTTTTATATTTAAAAAATCCTTGAATAGCTTGTCAGGATTGTGAGGTATACTCTCACTTGGTCTCACAGGTGTATGAAAGATGACATCCTTTTGCCGTGCAAGCATTGTTAGCAATCGGTGTCAATGTACCAACGAAGATGAATAGAAGCAGATTATGGCAATGTGAAATCGCTATTGACGTTCTTGTGGAAGAAATCAATATCAATTCCTCAATGCGACGTCAGGACTCTGAGTCATAATCTCACTTTGCCTCACATGTGTAGGAAACTGACCTCCCTCCGCCGTACAAGCAACTGTTGGCCACCGGTATCTTTGTATCAACGGAGATGGACAGTGCATACTCCGCACAGATTTGGAGAAGCCTTGAGTGCTCTGTGATAAAACGGATCTCTCCAGAACGACGAAGCAGCCCTGTGGAGCTCTGTGGCGGAGTTATTTTTAGCTCTTGACCTGCAGTCGCTTGCGGCTTGAGGATGTGGCGTGGGGAAAGCTGCGCAGATCACAGAGTTGCATCCTTGAGCAAGGTCCTTTATCCGCATTGCTTCTCCCCATCCAAGAGTAAAACTAGTACCTGTGAGGGCCGAGATGGAAAACTGTGAAAGCTAACTTTGGCGCGTTCATTTGCAGCCTTGTTTCCTGCTCCCCAGGGAGTTGAGGGTTGCATGTTCCCCAGGGGCGGGTTTCAAAATGCGAAGATCTCGGTAGATCTACGCAGATCTCGCCGAATGGGCAGTTTCATTCTTTGCTTGCTAGCGAGCCAATCGTAGACGAGCGTAGATTGAGCGAGGCAGCTTGAGAGGTGCCTAGCTTTTAAGATTCAAGATGGCGGACAGCATGAGTACAGTGCGCGCCGCCATCTTGGAGACAAAAGTTCGGCGTGGATGCGTCGACCTGCATTCGATGTGTAAAATGTAAAAGCTTTCACGACCTATTGATGCATTCAACATACACCTTTGATAAATTAATGCTGTGCATGGCTTATATTTTCTTTGGATGGGTTGCTA
>JAWQFJ010034276.1:0-10000 GCA_034096865.1 Theodoxus fluviatilis | reverse complement strand
TGGGAGTGGGAATATGGGGAAGTGGGTGAGGTTCAAAAGGGGAGTTGGATTCGGGGATGTGGGAGATGTGAAGAGTTTGTGGCCAAGGAAGAGAACTGTTGGAAGTTGTGTGTGTGTGTGTGTGTGTGTGTGTGTGTGTGTGTGTGTGTGTGTGTGTGTGTGTGTGTGTGTGTGCGTGTGTGTGTGTGTGTACGTGTGTGTGTGTGTATGTATGTGTGCATGTGTGGGTGCGTGTGTGTGTGTGTGATGCGAAATTGGGGGGCATGGCAGAGTTGAAGATTTGAGAGTTGAGATGGGGAATGGGATAAAATAAAGCATGGATGTAGTTGAGATAGCGGTTCAGACAAAGACACACACACACAGACAGGCATGCACATGCATGCATGCATGGACTAATAGACAGAGACACACAGAGAGTGTTTGTGTGTGTGTGAGAGAGAGAGAGAGAAAGAGAGAGAGAGAACTTCTAGTCTTTTAAAGCATGAGATCAAACTTGCACCATCATTTGTCCTTACCTGCCTCTCCACAGCAACAGGCCTTCCATTCCACTGCTGATGCTGACGTCGGGCCTTCAAGGTGCCGATGATCTGCTACGGGAGCTGCTGGAGTCCAAAGCAGACAGCATGGACACCGAGACGATGGAAGCCATTGCAGAGTTCTACACACAGCCCCTCTCGCTGAAGGCCTTGACACGCATCAACCTCCGCCGTTGCCTTGGCAACAGGATTTTCTACCTGGTGCCGCTGCTACCATTGCCAGCCCCTCTGCAGAGCTACCTGCTGATGAGTGACTGTCAGGAGTAGATATTCTGGAAGTGGATGTGGAGCAAGAGATCTGCCATAGAGCCCAATATACTGAAAAGGCAACAAAAGAAAAGTTGTGGTTACGGTGACATGGAAAAATTAAGTTGGTAGGTAGCCCTGATTTTTTAACATTTTTTTTAAAATTGATGTTTGTTTGTTTATCTGTTTGTTTATCTGTTTGTTTGTTTATCTGTTTGCCTGTTTGTTTGTTTGTTTAAGAGGCCAGACTGAGACTGCGCACAGTTGTGTGTGTGTGTGTGTGTGTGTGTTCTAAGAATTGTCATGTGAACCGCTGATTCATCTGAACATAAATCAACATCTAACATGGAAACACCTTTTTACTTAAAGAATGCTCATAGGGAAAATGGGACAGCATGCAGTTTGTTTTTGTTTTTTCAATGTTGTTTTCTTTTGCACTCGAATTTTTTAAAGAAAGGTAAAGGTGTGATTTTATATAGCGACTTTCCATCATTGATCGGTGCTCAAACCGCTTTACACTTTACCCCCTGATCACTGGGCATCTTGATCAATCCTCACTGGTACCTCACAACAAACATAGTGACAGACATTTAAGACGCACACAGTCAGGTACCAGCACCAACTCCGCTCCCTGGGGAGTATTCCAACCCGATGCTGGCGCTTGGCCGCATACAAGGGTTAATCGTACTACATTTTGCCAACACTGCCCTCACAGGTACCCGGTTTTACTCCTGGGTGGGGAGAAGCAATGCGAGTTAAGCATCTTGCTCAAGGATGCAACTCTGGGAACCGCGCAGCTTCGAACGCTGTACCCACTGGCCGCAAGCGACTGTAGGTCCAGCGCGCTAACCACTCGGCCACAGAAATAATAGGGTCTGTCGGGTTACAGTAACCAAACTTTTTGTGTGCGTGGCCTAAACTAATTTCTGTATAGTGTCCCATGGAGCCTAATCCCCAAGCTATAAGTGTAGTTGGTTTCCCCACACTCCTCCGTGGCACCCAGCAAAAGTATGGGCAAGTTGTTAAGTTTTCCCTCTCACTGGTCTGAACTGAGTAGCCATGAGGGGACTGCATAGGAATTGATTCCCCAAGGTTGTCACGTGACTGCTAAGGCTAGAACAATGAGTGAGGAAGGAAACCTGTGGGGGAGCATATGGGGCCTAGCTGAGAGCCAGGTGGTGCATGGATGGCAGAGGGGCAGAGAGGGGCAGTATGGGACATGTGACATGTCACTGGGTGGAGCAACTCTGTACATCCCTGTCCTTGGAGCATGGATGGCAGAGGGGCAGTGTGGTACATGTGACATGTCACTGGGTGGAGCACCTCTGTACATCACTGTCCTTGGGTGCATGAGTGGCAGAGGGGCAGTATGGGACATGTGATGTGTCACTGGGTGGAGCACCTCTGTACATCACTGTCCTTGGTGCATGGATGGCAGAGGGGCAGTATGGGACATGTGACATGTCACTGGGTGGAGCACCTCTGTACATCACTGTCCTTGGTGCATGGATGGCAGAGGGGCAGAGAGGGGCAGTATGGGACATGTGACGTGCCCCTGGGTGGAGCACCTCTGTACATCACTGTCCTTGGTGCATGGATGGCAGAGGGGCAGTATGGGACATGTGACATGTCACTGGGTGGAGCACCTCTGTACATCACTGTCCTTGGTGTATGAGTCACATTTGAGTGGCAGAGGGGCAGTATGGGACATGTGACGTGTCCTTGGGTGGAGCACATCTGTAAATCACTTTCCTCACACCAGACATTCTGTCACAAACATGTGACCAATGTGACCAACATCATTTTTTTCCATTCCTTCATGCCAATTCAACCATTCCACTAGGTATGAAAATATCAGAAGAATAACATTGAAAGTCGCACTAACTAAGCATCAAGTTATTGCTGACCTTACCCCCCAAAAAGGTAAAAAAAGAAGATAAAACTCTATGTGAAAAGTGACAGTTGTGACGTAAGCATCACATCTGGGGAGCAGCTCAGAAGTATGCACAGCTTAGAAGGGCACTTTGGAACAACGCTTGTTTCAAGGATGGGAAAACTGCGCGGTTCAGACTTTCCAAACCGTTTTCAGTTTCAGTCTTTCAAATCGCACACTCAAAATTTACATATTTATCCATCGCCCTAGTTTGGGAGTCCATTTCATTTTATCACAGTTGCTGTTCAGCGTAATTGCCGGGTGTGCCATTGTTTCAAGCTGCACGCTTTGCAAGGAAGGGAGATGAGGCACCAGGGTCAGACTGTAATCTACGACAGCAAGACAAGGGTGACCAATGAAGCCTGGCCTGAAGGAGTCAATCCTCTGGAAATCTTGCCCCTGCAACTTGGCAACACCAGACTTCGTTGGTCACCCTTGTCTTGCTGTCGTGGAAGAAAGATATGGAGACTTCAAATGAGCATGAGAGACTGCAATCTCACCTCCTTGCTACATGTCGCTCTCCTCTTTACATGCTTTGTCTTGTGAGCTTCGCTGTTTGGCAGTGCAGGGTTATGCAATACGTCCATACTCCAGCTTCATTCATATCTTGTGCAGACTTTAGGTGTTGAGATGCAGAAATCAAAGTCCCTGTTTTGGAAAGCAGAACTATCAACAACATGCTTTGTCTGGTGTAAAGCATGTGGTCTTATGGGCATGAAATGCACGCTCTTTGGGGATCAAATTATGCATGATTTTGGTATGTTCTGTTCTTGGCTTATAAACATGCACGTCTAAGTACACGTGCTTTGAACATTTGAAGTGTTTTTATATCAGCCTGCATATGGTGGTAGACAGGGATGCATCCGGGAGGGAGGGGTTAAAATAGTTGTGAAGGACTTTTGTCAATGAGGAGGATTTCAGTGTCTTGTACAGTTGTAGATGAGAGGTTTAGACTCTGGGGTTCATTTGCCCCCAGTTGTTTTCCCTTTGTGCCAAGTTTTGCCCTAAATGTCAGGGTTCTATCATTTTGGTAATGCAGAACATAATATAATGCGTTACTACAACAAGCATTTTTACAGGAAATCAAAAGTTAAGTCTTCAGCTACATTTGAGGTGAAGGTATCAAAACTAGACAGTGCATAACAGGCAGTTTGCTACAATCCTGTATGAATATTTTATCCTGATGTTCAGTCAATAGTTATTATTGGAAAGCAGGAGGAAGTTTTTTCTGTGTTGCTGAGTTCCTTTTGTGACTAGAAAAGGTCCTGCAACTTAGCTAATCACAACAATAAAAACAACAACAATACTGAAACTCATTAATATTAATTAGTACCCTAACATTTGTCTGTAATCTAATTATTTACCATCCCACATTGGACACAGTTTCTCTCATGTCCTCCAGTTGATGTGCTAGCAGGGCACTGGAAACACAGGAGTAACTAAAAAGAAGTTTCCTCTTCTCTGCCTCTCTCCCTGCTGCCTCACCCCCCCTGCGGGTTGGGGGTCAGAATAGACCCCTCGCATCTCCCTATGCAATTCGTAAGAGATGATAACTAGGGAAATCGTGTCTTGATTTAAATATGCTTATTCTAAACTATTGTCACTGCTTAATGGCCTTACATAGCCTACAAATGCTGATAGGCTGTAAAACTCACTCCACCCATCCATCCATCCGTCCATCTCTGCTGCCTCCCTTCTGCCCTGGGTCTGTGAGGATCACAATGTCTGCTTTGGGCAGCAACTGCAGCAGCAGCAACATTGACAGGAATAACAACAAAAACAAGATACACCTCAGTACCAACAACAGCAAGGAAAAAAAAACAAGTAATAACAGGAGTGACAACAATATTAACAACAAAGAGAATGAAATTCAGGGAGATGAGGAATAAGAAGAACAACAACATGAATATTGCATAGGAAGATCACTACAGGCACGTGTCGTTTTGGATGACCTTTCTTGCCAGTCAAAGACACGTGCAAAGGGAACATGCAGGCAGGAGACAGTGACGGGGCAAATTGGGAAACTGCCAGAAGACTGAGACAGCTGTGGGCGTACCTCCTTTGCATGTGGCAGGCACTTGTTCCAGGACTGGACTGATTGGCTGTGGAAGTTGCTGCTCCCATGTGGTCAGCTGAAGAGGCCATGACCTATTGTCTTTGCAGTCGAGGCCATTCATGATGAATGATGACAACAAGTGACAACATGGATGACGATCTTCATGATGATGATGATAGTAATAGTGTTTTTACTATAAGTCATTACAACGATTTCTGCATGCTGCTTAGGGAACATAACGAGTGTTTGTAGTGAAGATAATTTCTGCATGCTGCTAGACAACATTTTTGGTAGCAGTTATAACAATTTAAGGTTGCTGCTGTATTTATTATCATCATTTCTCCATGCTGCTAGAGAGTGACAAAATTTTACGTAGTAAAGATTATTTCTGAATGCTGCTAGAGAGTGTAAACTGAATGTTTGTATAAGTTATAACAAATTCTGCATGTTGCTAGGAGAGTGTAAACTAAATGTTTGTATTAATTAGTCATAACAATTTCTGCATGCTGCAAGAGAGTGTAACCTAAATGTTTGTATAAGTTATAACAATTTCTGCATGTTGCTAGGAGAGTGTAACCTAAATGTTTGTATAAGTTATAACGATTTCTGCATGCTGCAAGAGAGTGTAACCTAAATGTTTGTATTTATAAGTCATAACAATTTCTGCATGCTGCTTGAGAGTGTAAACTAAATGATTGTATAAGCTATAACGCTTCCTGCATGCTGCTAGAGAGTGTAACAGAAATGTTTTGTTGATCTCCAAAACTTTCCCAGTGAAACAACAATTTGTTCCAGTGATAAAGTCCTAAACAAAGAGGATTTTTTTGCATGCTTTTCGCTGTGCTGTCCATTTCGTTGAACAAATAATTATTGTACTCAGGGAATGATTCCTTAAACACATTGCATTTAAGTAAGTAAGTCTTTATATCAATGACCTTGTGTTGTGATAAAAGTGAGTTGCAAGCTCCAAGATCTCTCTCTCTCTCTCTCTCTCTCTCTCTCTCTCTCTCTCTCTCTCTCTCTCTCTCTCTCTCTCTCTCACTCACTGTGTCATGTGTTCAAGTGCGTCAATGGCTTGGCCCCGCTGTATCTGGTTGAGCTCCTCAAGACTTATAAGCCTGTGAGGGACCTCAGATCTTCGGCGCAGTCATTACTCCATGTGCCACGCTACAACACCAAGAGATCTGGAGAGAGAGCATTCTCGAATGCTGGACCAAAACTCTGGAACGATATCCCAGACAGACTGAGGAAATCTCCTTCAATACAGACTTTCAAGTCACAGCTAAAAACTCTTTTATTCAAAGGGTGAACGTGTTGAGTGCCTTAAGCATGCCTTTGGGTGTGAGATTGGCGCTATATAAGAGCCAACATACATACATACATACATACATACATACATCTCTCTCTCTCTCTCTCTCTCTCTCTCTCTCTCTCTCTCTCTCTCTCTCTCTCTCTCTCTCTCTCTCTCTATCGTAGTAACTGGGAACAAACATTGTTTAGTAGTGGAAGATATTCATTTTATCGTCAAATAAAGACGCATTGGGGTAGAGAGAATTATTTATATGCGATAGATAAAAAACCATTCCGAGATGTGTACATTCAATTTTGTTCTGGCTTTAGTGAATTATACCATCATAAACTCTGTTACTCCCGGGACAACCCAGATAATTTATACACTTGTCCAGCTTGTATGGAAGAAATTGAAAATGAATTTCACATGCTTTATGTTTGCCCAGTTTATGAAGACCTTAGAGAAAAATATTTATATCACATAAATGACTTTCGAAGAGTGGAACAAATATTTGGCAGTGACCCTAGTGTGATAAGATCATTAGCAATGTTCCTATATCATGCTCTAAAAAGAAGATGTGACGCGGTGGACATTTTCAATGCCGATGAGTTCAATGTGTTTTCGTTGTGACAGGCCGGTGGCCTCACAAATAAACAAGTTCGTTCGTTCGTTCCTTCTCTCTCTCTCTCTCTCTCTCTCTCTCTCTCTCTCTCTCTCTCTCTCTCTCTCTCATTCACTCTCTCACTAACACACACACACACACACACACAAACACACACACCTCCTATTTTCATCTAAACCAGTTGTGGAGAAAAACTATTTTGATACACACTTAATGTCACATGAAGCTTTCACATCGCTATGCAGAGTTGTATTTATGCTGAAAGCAAATCTGTCTTGTGTGGCTGTGCTCTTGTAACATTTGCCATCGGAATCTCTTGCTGTGTCGTGTGTTCCAAATTTACCATGAATTCCAAGTTACATTTTCACATTTAAAAGCCTTGCCTCATAAAATGTTACACCTTTGCACCCAGGGTCTTTTGATCAATGTAAAATCATTCTCAAGCCAAGCTTTAATTGTTCTTGTTTCTGCACAAATGTTTCATGCTTGCTTTGTTTTGTTATTTCATCTCAAATGTCTGATGTGCTAAAAAGTCTGAAATGATGACGTATTCCCTCTATTTATTGCACACTGTGATTGAATATATCCTGTAGTGCGTTAATGTTAAAGTTGAAAATTGCCTGAGCTGGTAAACCTGAATGACCAGGCAGTGCAGTTGCGATGAGCTTTGAGAAATACTGGAGAAGTGATGTAGAGGATGGTATGGAAGACTACCCTGTTCACAATGACTGACAATAACTTGTTTCAGAAAGATTTTAGAATCTCAGCAGTGTGCGTCAGATGACAATGCTTTTTAGTTGTCAAGATTCATTCATTAATACAAATACATTATGAGATAAATCATTCAAATTTACTTCAAATTAATACCAATTGGTACCAAGTTTTTTGAATATTGAAAAAAATCTGACTATTTTGTGAACAGGCAATACAGCCAAGGTGGGTTTCACACAAACAATCCTAAAGCATCCTATGCGATTGTCTTGCTGCACCAGAGGCATATTTTGTTTGAAAGGTATAACAACATGTTTTGGAGATGATCATTCATAGCAAGTGCTCACAAAGCCCTAAACGTTTCTCCTAAATGTCAATGTGGGGGTAAATGTGTGCGGTTTGAGCATCCAAATGGGTGGAAAAGTCGCAATATGAAAAATGAACACCTTTACCTTGACCTAATTGAACCTGTTCATGCAGTGGTTGCCATGAGCAATCATCGCTGAACATTTTAAAAATACCTTTCTAAATGAAACACACCTCTGGTCCCTCTATATGTTCACTTATTTTGTGTTAGGATTGCTTTGCAAAACCTGTCTCTGATCTGCCAGTCATATGCTTCCTACTGTCTGCTTTCCCATGTGTGCCTGGATGCATAAATCCTTCCCTTTATTTCTACTTTGGCAGGATGGGGTCAGGGTGGCCAAGAACAGTAATGTGTGCTTAGCAGTACTGCATGACACTGAAACTGTGCTTGGTGAACAGTCCTAACGACGAGATTTAGCTGACTGTGACAGCCCAGGCTACTAGATGGTATGTCAACTTTTTTTCCAGGTGATTTATACACAGATGGAAGAGTTAGCTAGAGAAGGGATCAACTTTTTTTTTTCTAGTTTGTGCAATGATCAGGGAGATTATAGCACCTGATGAAAAAACGTTTCCAGTAAGTTTATGTTGCACCTTTGTCCATTTGATTTAAAACCCACTTCATTTTTGCTCATATAATGTGTTTTGTAGTGAAACATGTGGTATTTATTATAGAAAGTAAATTTTGGAAAATACATGTTGTTCCATTTGTTGTTGATTTGCAAATGACACTTTACAAGAATTTAGCTACATCCAAAGATTGATCTGGGTTTTGTTGCTGTTTTGTTTTTCTTGTTTTGCCCTGTTTGATGTGAATGAACTGTAAAGGATGACTGCCTTTCAACTAGGGACAGTAAAACTTAATGAAACACTCAATGCAAAGTAAAGTTCATGGTCTTATTAAAACGAAGACAAGTTAATTAGAGACAGTAGGATACAAGATGAATGTTTTAAGATGCTCAAATTTTCTACTGAAAAATCTTTGTCAGACACAAGAGGTAACAGCATTCACTCTTACTGGAGGTGGGGGGTAGGGGTGCATGATGCACGTGAAATTGATATCACAGTTGAAAATGTGTACCTCTTATTTATCTTGCATCCAATTGTCTCCATGTTAAGTTGTCTTCATTTTGATAAGACCAAGAGCTTAATCTTGGATTAGTTGTTTGAACAGTGTCTGGAATGATGATGATTATTATTTATTTTTTATGGCCACACCTGTGTGTTTGGGTTGTATGACAGTTGAAGGTAAAGATGCTCTTCTTTTGTTGCTGTTGTTGCTACGTTCCACCCAGTGGTGGGTGCTTGGACTGCACACTTATATCCCCAGGTCAACAGGCTACTCAATGTACCACTCCAATACTTCTCAACTCCCTGGGAAGCATGCAACCAGGCTGAGAATGAATGTGCCAAAGTTGGCTTAAAAAAATTTTCATCTCAGCCCTCAAAGGTACCCATTTTACTCCTGGGTGGGGAGAAGTCATGCAAAGAAAGCATTGACACAGAAGCCCCTTGTTATGAAGCCAAGTTTTCAATATTCTTAGTCTGGATTTTTAACACAATGTAACTTCACAGAAATTCTTACAAAATCAACATCAGGACGATTGCACACAAGTAAACAACTTTCCTCTACTGGTTTCTGAGATCTCTCATGTTGCTTCATTTACACTTTGTCTATTCAAAATGCAAACACTGTAACAATGACAAGAGTTACTCCACACTATTTTCAAAATTTGATAACTGTAGTGTGTTATTTGCTAGATTTCTGGTTGGAACATTGAAAATGAAAACTTGTAGGTTACATTTTGTTACAAGTTGCAGTTATAGCTAATATTCACATAAACACATGCATGCACACACGCACGCATACACACACACACACACACACACACTCACACACACACACTCACACACACAGGCAGGCTGATACATGGGACAGATACACGCAACGTTGCTCAGTCACTCCCCTCGCGAAGTACAACGATGAGAGCGAGTAAGGGGAGACTACTGAAAACCTTTGCTCCTGACTTACCTCCCTTGTACAGCCGTACCCAAGACCATGGTCTTTGGCTGTACTTTTCTATTATCTGTGTAATCGTGGCATTGCTTGAAGTGATCTCCAAAGCCATGCGAGTGCTGCTGTACTCTAACGATCGTTAAAGTCAGTCTTTAGGCTCTTATTTTTCCTCAATTGGAGGTTGGAGAACTTTTTGTAGAGTTTCTAGTCATTGCTCATAGT
>JAWQFJ010034273.1:0-34527 GCA_034096865.1 Theodoxus fluviatilis | reverse complement strand
GACAGTCTTTTTATTTTTTTATTTTTAGAAGTTCGATAACTTTATTCAAAATAGCACCGAAACGCGTACAATAAAAGGTTTGAGCAGCAGTCGAAAGGCGAAAGGGACGCTAGAAAGAGTTCTAACACCGAAACGCGTACAATCAAAGTTTGAGCGGCAGTCGAAACGCGTACAATCGAAAATTTGAGCAGCAGTCGAATGGCGAAAGGAACGGTAGAAAGGGTTCTGTCAAAGAGTTCTGGGATCACAGGGCAGCCGTCGTGTTGCAGATGACCGAATAAATAAACACGAACAGTGTGGAGCAGTGACAGTGTGAAAAGTGCGGTGGTCACTGGCCCTAGGCCTGTGGAACCCGCAGTCTCTCTCCACAGTCATCTCGTGATCTGGATGAGGCAAGGACACAGAAGGCATTGCCTCGGAGGATAGCCATCCCGATTCGTTGTTTGAGTCTTTTTCCAAATATTCACTTACCTGAGGGTAGAGTTCCTTTCAGAGTCTGCTAGTGAGGAGGAAATGCCCTGGAGTCAGCATAGTTGACCTCGGCTGTTGTTTTCAGTGGATGGTGAGGCTTTAATGCTGAAGGGTGACGACTGATGAGCGTGGCAGGCCCATACAGGATGGGTCTTTCATGCGGTCTGGGACAGGAGGGTAGGGAACTGGGCGTCTCCCCTCCATGTGTCGACAGGGTCAGGCAGTCAGGCGTGACTTGTATCTTTGCCGGTCTGGCAGCAAATCATCCATGCTTCTGGACGCGTTGGCATGGCCACGCTTCTCCTCCGTCCAAATCCTTGCAGTGGGGCATTAGCAGTATCCCTGGGGACTGGAGTGTGGCGAGCTATAGGCAGGGGTCAGGCATTTCTCCTCCCATCTCCTGTGGACTTGAACACAGTCAAAGCCAGAGCCATAAGAATTCGAGAGATAGAGAGATAGAGGAGGCGGGATGCTATTTCTCCTCCTCCAGTCTTGAGTTACGTTCTTACAAGTGAACCAATGGGCTCGCAGTAAGGTCTCCCGAATGGACCAGTGGCATGAGTGGAGGTTTCCCAAATGGACCAATGGGCTTGTAGTCTCCAGTGAAGATCTCGCATGGACCAAGGGCTCGCAGTTACAGTCTCTCGAATGAAAACATGGCGTGAGTGGATGTTTCCTGAATGGACTCATGAGCTCGCAGTCTGGAGTAAAGGTCTCGAATGGACCAATGGCGTTGGCGGAATTTGGCGTGCTCGCCATAATTCGATTTTATTTTCCCTACAGACCAATCCGTGGTCTCAACACAATCGTGACTAATGCAAGGTCTCGGCATGATCTATGGTCATTCAAGGCATGCCTGGTTTCTAATAAACATTATTTGAGGCTTGACTGGCTTCTATGTTGTTACATGTCGATTGTGAAGCATGTGAATACACAATCTCTTCAGGGGATTTACAGTGTCTCAACTCATAACAGTACCTTTAACGTAATGCTACATTCTCTCATCGATTCTAAATGACGTATTATGTACGTCTCTCTGCGATCGGCATATCTATTGCAGTTCAACAGAAACGTCAACTGAAAGAGGGTGGTCGCGGGGTAGGAGTGAGGAGAGAGAGTGGGAAAAGAGAGAGAGGGAAAGATAGATAGAAGAGAGAGAGAGAGAGAGAGAGAGAGGGGGGGGGGGAGGGAGGGGAAGGAGGGGAGGGAGGGGAGGGAAGGGAGGGGAGGGGGGTAGGGAGTGGCAGGGAGGAAGGAGGGAGGGGCGAGGAGGGGGGGGGGGAAGGAAGGGAGGGAGGGTGTAAAAATGAAGTATGGGTCAGCTCAGGGGAGAAAACTGAGTTGCAGACACATCTGTCTGAAAAGGATCTGTGGGACACACGCCAGTGTGCGTACAAGAAGGAGCACGGCACTGAGACCGCCGCGCTGAGTGTCCTCGATGGTCTGCTTGTAAGCGCAGATGAGAAACGCCTGTCGTTGGTGGCGTTATTGGACCTCAGCGCCGCGTTTGATACGCTGGACCACTCCATACTCCTCAAACGCCTGGAGCTGTCGTTTGGAGTTCACGGTATTGTCCTGGACTGGTTTGCGTCCTACGTTCGTGGTCGGTCACAGTCCGTCATTGTTGATGGCGTTTTGTCAGCCCCATCTCCATTGATTTTTGGTGTCCCGCAAGGCTCGGTCTTAGGACCAGTTTTGTTCACTCTGTACTCGCAACCCCTTTCAGATGTGATAGCTAAGCATGAGTGTGATTTTCAGAAATATGCAGACGACACAGAGTTGTCGAAGAGCTCAGCAGTCGAGGAATTTCCTTATGTACAGTCAGATATCAAGACATGCGTTGATGATGTACTCGCATGGATGAACAGCAACAAACTCAAGCTCAATACAGATAAAACTGAAGTTATGCCTGTTGGGGCACGGTCAAGTCTCGGGCTTATCGAGAGTGATTCCACTGTCATTGGGGGTAGCTCTATTCCATTCCAGAGCTCGGTTAGGTACCTCGGTGTTCAGATTGACCAGACATTGTCGATGCGTAAACAGATCAGCAGTACTTGCAGTGCCTGTTTTCTTGAACTACGCCGCATTGCATCCATTCGCCAATATCTTTCTGACACTGCGTGTGTTAGACTGGTCACTGCCAGGGTCACTTCAAGGCTGGATTATTGTAATTCAGTTTTGGCGGGTCTTCCGGCAGAACAATTGAACCGTCTTCAGCGCGTTCAAAACAGCGCAGCACGCCTCGTGCTGAGGAAGGGAAAACGCGATCATGTGACACCCATGCTTAGGCATCTACACTGGCTTCCCGTGAAATTCCGCTGCCAGTACAAAATTGCTGTTTTGGCCTACCGTCATTTTGATGGTACTCTTCCTGTGTATCTTTCGGCATCCCTTCGCACATATCAACCATCCCGTTCTCTCCGTTCAGCAAATGAAAAGCTTCTCAAAATTCCTAAACGTAGTACAAAATCTTTTGGTGAGCGTAGTTTTAGTTTCAATGCCCTCTCTGTCTGGAACTCGCTGCCGGCTGGCCTGCGTGACGCACCCACTTTACCTATTTTAAAGTCGCAACTGAAGACTCATATGTTTCGACTGGCTTTTGCTTGATCGTAGGTTTTTTTCTCATGATCATGTATGGTGTTGTATCCATTCTCAAGTCTGTAAGTTGGATTATGTGTTGTATTATGTGGGTAAGCTTGTTGATGCATGTCTGCGTGTGAATGTGGTTATGTCAGCGCATTGAGTTGTACAGAAGTGCGCTAAACAAATGCTATTCATTATTATTATTATTATTATTATTATTATTATTATTATTATTATTATTATTATTATTATTATTATTATTATTATCCCTTCTGTGATAAGGTGCACCTATCACCAAGTGTATTGTACATCTATTGTGTTCATCGTCTATCGAAATATCGCTCCTTCTGTCTCTTCTCACCTCTCATTCTGTGTGTCCGACCTCTATTTAACCCCCCTTCCCTATCCTTTGATTCTTTGTGTAAGGCAAGCTGACCAGCTGACCCCCCTGGGACCACTCCCCTGCCATGGTCTAATTGTTGATGCAGCTGCCCTGTCAGTCACTTGTTAGATTAGCGTGACCCGAGGCTAGTGAAGCGTTCCCCCACTCTCGCATCCGAATTGTAACATTTTGACTATAAATCTTATGTTTGCCCTCAAGTAAGACAGCTACTTGCAACGGCATGTGATTCATTCAATAGACGGTGTTATGCTGAATGAGGCAACATTTGTAAGAATTAATTTCAAAGCCAGTTACATTAAGTAATCTCTATTTTCTACCAAATGGAAGAAGAACCCAGGAATCAGGGTTATGATCTGGGAAATAATCCACACCCTGGCTTCTGTGAGGTTCGTGTATTCCCTTGTTAAGTGGGAACGGCACAGGAGACGAGAGAGACCACTGCCACCACGGTCTTGGGTTGGTCCAGGCCATTATCATCAGGCCTCGGACCAGCAAGGAGCTCCTGTAATCATGGGTAATAAAGTTGTGAAAAGCAGCTACAACTTGTCTCATACCTGCGCCCTTCCTCCATCAAGCCTCGAGCCCCCCACCGCTCGAACCTTACCATCGGCTTTGTCTACATCTTCACACATCCATGCATTGAACTGTCTCAGTTGTGAAGATGCAGGAGCTGAGAATGGCAAAATACTCCGAGTTCATTCATTGCATTGGTGCACGGAAACTTATGGTGCGGTGCAGGCGATGGTGGTGCCAGATGTAGCAAGGTGAATATTGAGCGTGGTCTGGCTGGTGTTGCTGGTACACCACGACTAATATCTACAGAAAGTCTACTTTCCAGGTAAAATCGGGAGGAAAACGAGACTCATACGGCGAGAAAAGGGCATTATCCAGGGGTGCCATTGGAGCGTCATTATCTTCCAGCAAGGAACAATCAAATGGCTCCGCTGGATAGAGCATCCATACCCTGACTTGTGTCTCCCAAATCCAGTGCAGGGATATATGGATTATACTTGTGTCTCAAGCACTGACATACAGCAAAAAAAAGAAGCGGTAAGAAAAAATGAGGAGTTCATGAAAGCGTCAGGAATGCAAGTGAAACATCAGAAATGCGCAGGTCTCCATTGAAGGAGAACGGGTAACAACTGGAACACGAAATACGAGACCGGTGATGCACAGCTCCTCATTCAAGGAGCGCCACTCCCCAGGCACTCCAAAGATCAGCCTTGCTGTTACCTCGGCTATGAGTCTACCTGCGCAACACCACAGCAACGTCACAAGCAGAAAGAGTAGCAGAAGAGTTCAAGAATATCCTGAAGAAAATCGACGCAGCCCCCCTGCCGGTGAGAGCGAAGCTTCAGGCGATTAGTTTCATGGGCTTATCTAGACAGAGCTTTTATTTCTCCAATCTCACTTTCACAGTGGAGTGCCTGGACGAACTGGAGAGCGAAAATGTAAAGGCGCCTACACACGTACCGGTTGTCCCCCGGTTTTGCTGCCGATCCGGTCAAAAATCGAAACCGTGGACTAATCCGGCACGGTTCTTGTGACTAGGGCTGGCTCTATTTTTTGACCCCGTCCGGACCGGTTCACATGCCCGGCGACGCGAGATCTCGGGGATACTAAAAGCCCATCCAAAGAAAATGTAAGCCATGAACAGCATTAATTTATCAAAGCTGTATGTTGAATGCATGAATAGTTCGTGAAAGCTGGTACATTGTACAATTCGCAATGCAGGTCAAATGCATTCACCTACACGCCGAGAAAGCATGTCCGCGGATCGACTTTTATCATTGCGGCTTCGCTACAGGCAGCTACAGCCTTCACGTCGAAAGCGAGTGTTGGCATTAATTTATCAAAGCTGTAAGTTGAATGCATGAATAGTTCGTGGAAGATGGTACATTTTACAATTCGCAATGCAGGTCACACACATTCATCTACACGCCGAAAGCATCTGTCTGCGGATCGAATTTTATCGTTGCGTCTTCGCATTGATTGAGCTGCAGCCTACACGAAGCGTTTGTTGTCATTGTCTCATGAAAGGGACGTAACTCTAAATTCTGACTTTGCTTCGCGTAAATGAACACCTCTCCAGTTCGCGGTGTGGGTGTAATCGTTGCGTGTGGCTGTCAACCCGCTTTTTACACGCACGGTCAGCCGGATCGGGAGCAAAACCAGCTTGAAAAACGTAACGTGTGTAGGCGCCTTAAGATATTTGAGGAAATGGCTCCAGCTGAACAATTTATCAAATTGAGACTTTAAGTTCTGCCTCAGGGGAGAAGGCGAACTCATTCTAATAAACCGTCATGCTATCTACAACGCGACGCGGTTGTCCTTCACCTTGTCCGTGTTGAACAGTGATGATAGGCAGGTGCGAAAAACGGCCCGAACGTAACTTTACACATGGATAAACACAAAGTGCCGCACGCTTCACCAGACGAAGGAAATGCATTTGCACGTTTTCGCACCAACACTGCAGGGAAAATGCAGAAGAGGAGTAGAGTAAACAGGGCGAAGTGGGACTGGGTGTACGTTAACGAAGTCTGAATACGCGAGAAAGCAGGTCTGCTGGAAGACTCTGAAAATTGCATCGCATGACGCATGGAGGTGGATGAGGCTATTAGTGTGATGACCCGTAACAGACATAGTGCTTCGACTATCACCAAACGCAGGCACCTGGCAGAGTACGCCGAGGCATAGAGAGAGAAGCACTCCCAGGGCAGAAACATAAGGGAGGCATCCGCAGCAGATTACAAGCTGTTGCTTTCTCGCTGAACACAAAGCTGAAGGACAGTGTCGTGTGCGCTTTGTCGTGAGGGGTAGGCTGCAGTTGCTCCAGTGCAAGAATCTTTTTGCGACCTACTACCCCCAGCTGTACTCTAGGTCCTGCCCACTGTGAAAGCATCCAAGCGACACAGCGTCTCACATTTTGAATGGATGCACGAAATACCAGAAGATGTACCAAGCGAGGCACAACCGAATCGTTGATCTCATTTATAAGAACTTGCCTCAGACAGATTCGTGCATCGTGCTCAAGGACAGCGTTGTGTCTCCACTGCAAATCCCTTCACCCCCATCCCCCAACCCCACTCCTCTCCCCCGATGCAGATGCAGCTTTGTTGGGACAGAACCCGTGACCCACAGGGGTCCAGGCACGCGAAATGGAAGTAGAGCATCCTGCAGTGGCTGCAGTCAGGCGAGACAAACATTAGTGGGAGTGTGGGAACCAAGCCACGCCTGCGTCTCCGGGAGACTGGCAGTGGGAGTAGGCGGGGGAGGACTGAAGTCGAGCAGAAGTCTTCTCTTTCAACTTCCTGGTCGTCCATTGCTAAGCGTTCATTTCGTACCTGATGATATGGCCATAATCTGATTTTTTTCAATAAATGTAACATGTTTCATACGTAAGCTCTACTGAGGCTTAACACAATCAGCCTCTTTCAAATGTGGAATATTTGCCTCGTCGCTGTTTCTCGCTCAGAGCTTATGGCAAAGTCAAGACAATGCTTCTCAAAAGTGTGGAGAATGGGTGTTGGGCAAGGCAACCCTGAAAAATGAAGAGACGACACGTTGTAGCTTACGTACTCATGAAGCGCTTGTGCACAGCATCCTTACAGTTTATTCATTGTTTCTGTAAAGTAATAATTGTTGTTAATCACGTGGCACGCCTTGTCTCGTCTCTCACCAGGTGGCACGAGAACGCCCTCTGCAAGGCAACAACAGGCAAGCGCTCTCTGTCCCAGATCCAGGCCCACGGCAGGCGGAAGTGAGCAAGTGCGCAGACGCCTGCGGTTCCTTGCAGACGGTGGAGCGTCCAATTTCGACTGCAGGCTGAAGATGTCACGACGCTGCTGAGTTTTGTTTCACCTGTCTGCTCATCATGGCCTCAAGACCGCACTACAGGGTAAGCACGTGTTTGCTGTAAGTTGCAAGAAAACAAACATAAAACAAATTTGCACCAACAAACAGACAAACATACAGAGAAACAAGCAACAGAAGTCCCTCCCTACAGAGAGCCACTCCATCTGTAAACACTGCAAAACACAGAATATGCGAGAGTTTCAGTTGGAAAGATAATGTAGATGACTGGTCAAAATGTAGAGATCCTGAGTCAGTTGCTCTCTTTAAATTTTGTAAATGCGTGCCTTGCATCGACTGTGTACAGGATGAATGTCAGTATACTCCATGTCTGTGTGTATTGCTGAATAAGACAGTCCTGCGTAGCGACCTCTTCAGCTGCTTATGAGACAGTGACACTTTTGGAAACAGCAAAGGCGAGATTCGTCACTCGTGCATAGAAGGAATGGAGGGATGGGTGGAGGGAGGGAAGGAGGAAGGGAGAGAGAGAGAGAGAGAGAGAGAGAGAGAGAGAGAGAGAGAGAGAGAGAGAGAGAGAGAGAGAAGGATTGCAAGGATAGACGAAGGGAGAGAGAGAGAGAGAGAGAGAGAGAGAGAGAGAGAGAGAGGTAGAGAGAGAGAGAGAGAGAGAGAGAGAGAGAAAGAGAGAGAGAGAAGGATTGCAAGGATAGACGAAGGGAGAGAGAGAGAGAGAGAGAGAGAGAGAGAGAGAGAGAGAGAGAGAGAGAGAGAGAGAAGGATTGCAAGGATAGACGAAGGGAGAGAGAGAGAGAGAGAGAGAGAGAGAGAGAGAGAGAGAGAGAGAGAGAGGTAGAGAGAGAGAGAGAGAGAGAGAGAGAGAGAGAGAGAGAAGGATTGCAAGGATAGACGAAGGGAGAGAGAGCAGTCCAGGTAGGAGGAATGGTAGCTTGAGCGTCACGCGTCACTTTCATTTGTAGACTGGACTTAACTCTCTTCCATTCGCTGATTTTCCTATTTTTTGGTAGGTTGCGAGTTGCTGGTGAAAATAGTTTTTTTCTTCAAATAACTGCTACTTCAAGCAAAGAGGTTTTCTAGTTTTTTTCCCACTTTCCACTGTCTTTTGTCTCCACCCTGTTATGTAGTTCACGTCCACGTTGGTTTGTTTTTTACTTCAGCAAACGATGGTTTTCTTTCAAGAGATGGTGTATCCAAGGTTTGTTGCTCAGATAGCACGCTATTGTTTTCTTGAAAACACACAGATCTTCATAAACGTGGATGCAGTCAGAGATGACAACAGGCGCCTCCTGAACGTTGTCACTGGGACTGACAAAGACGTCCTAGTTGCAGCAGTCAAAACGTCGTCTCAGACTCTCCACTGTTCCACTGTGAATGTCTAGACTTCATCTCTCCAAACGCTGGCGCTGTTCCGGCCTCTGATTTTGTTTTCCCAAACGCGCGTATATAGGGACCCTGACTTCGGGAGCTTTCGGCATCTTCGGACGTGACGTCAGCAGTCGCGATCTTCTTTGCATAACGCTGGACGCCATTTTTCTTGTTCGAATCGAATGGAAAACGATGAAGTTTAGGAATACGGAGGCCTAGTCAAAGAAACTGTTGCAAGAAAACAATATCATGTGTCATGAAGCCTAGCCAAACATCTACTGCCAGTCGGGACTTTTCCCAGCGCCTTCTACTGAGTGGGGATTTTTCCGAAAACCCAGGACCTGGGACTGGCGTCGAAACACAGACAGACGTGAGTACGAACATGCCTGATACTTCTGAAAAACTCGAAAGATGTCATGCTCAGATTCTATCTTTGAATGAAGGTTTCGACAGAAAAATGGATAGCCTGACAAAAATGATGGTCTGCAAAATGAAGTAATGAGTGCCAAGACCTTTCTAAAATTGGTAATGTGATCAGCAAGAGCAGATGAAAATATGTATGGAAGAAGGGAGAAAGCGATCTCAGGCTTGCTACCAGCAGCTGACAGAATGGAGCAATGCGATTCAAACCGAGCAAGAAAAGCTGAGCTATGTCACAAACGTTTGCTTAGACAGTGTTAGTGCTACCGAAAAGCAGCTCGAAAACATGGAACTAGCGGCAAGAAGGAATAACATCAGACTATTCGGTGTCGCAGAGGGAGGAAGAGAAACGTACTGGGACTGCCTCCGCACTGTAGTACACCTGATGACAGAAGCTGTGCCTGATGTGGACTGGGGCGAGAGAGATATTGTGCGTGTGCACAGACTAGGTTCTCGAAACCAGCAGCACAGGCAACCTCGACCGATTCTCGTTTCGCTTGCATCTTGGTCGTATAAGCTTGTGCTCCTTCAACGTGGCAGGGAGCCCCTCAGATCCAGAGGAGTAAAGATATCCGGGGACCTGACAGCAAGACAGGCAGCACAACTACGCGATCTCCGTAGGGAGGGACGAGTGGGGTACTTTAGAAACAACCGACTCTTCTCTAGAGACCCTATCGTTTCGGACCCCACACGTGCTCCACGTCAATACAAAGGAGACAGCAGCCGGACCGCTGGACAGCGTAGACACGACACAGTGCAGCTCCGAGTAGCACAGGCAGACAGGCAAGAGAGGGAAGAGAAGCGACGCAGCAGAGCACGACCTCGATGCGCCCAAGCCAAGCCAGCTACCACAATCGATCTTCTGAAGTGCACAGAAAGAGACAGACTCATTCTGTGAACGAGAGAAAGTTGATTACCATTTCTCAAATTGTTTAGCAAGATAACTGCCCCCAGACAGACGTTGGCCTTTGAAATAGTATTGTGAATGTGGTGGGCCCCAAACCCACTGTGGTGAACGTTGGGGAAGCTGATTCTGCAATGGTATGTCCTACCCGGGTTCAACTGTCGACAGACATTGTCACTGCCGCTTCCCGAACAGGCTCCAGTCAATGCCTTGTCAGGGGTGACAACACGCCGTTGCCAGGCACCAAAGCACACAACAACATACAGTTGGTTTGGGAAAAACAGGGGTGTGCTCCACATGCTCCAGGTCATGCACAGCAAGCCGACGACCCTGGGGCTGCGATGACCTCACCGAGCGGCAACCTTTGGAATGCACGTGCAGAGCGTGCAGTGAGTACCCATCGCTCTCTGCTTGAGTGGCTAATAAGAGACACCGCGGGGCAGGGCGTCACTCGTCCGCCAGAGGAGCCCGAGGTAGTAGATGCTATCGAGGAAGAGTATGAAGATGCTCTCGCGGACGCTAGGACAGACCTACACAGAGGTTCCACAACTATCGAGGGCCTGGCAGCCGGGAACTGCAGCCATGCAAGTGTGTGGCGTGGCCGTCTGCGCCTCTCACACCCTGAGACTGCGAGATTGCACAGTCCGGCAGCCGCGCGGTCTCCCAACAACTGACGGCTTGGCCGAGCCCGCGACCTCGATTCTGTCAGATTTTCGGCACAACCTACCGAAGTATACTCGCCAAGAGTGAGTATGGACGTTGTACTCTGGAATATTGAGGGCTCGTCCTCCAGACTACCAGAACCGGGTTTCGTCCAGTACATTTCCTCCTTTAGCATATGTTGTTTAGTTGAGACATTTACTTCAGAGAATTTTGACTTCTCAATTTATTTCTCCGATTACCTCATTTTCACTCTCCAGCAGTCAAGTTGTCTTACCAGGGAAGACGTTCTGGTGGAGTAGTAATTTTGGTCAAGAAGTCGTTTCCAAAGAAGGTATCATTATTTCAATGTACTCATGACAATATGTTAGTATTGAGAGTTAGTAGCCCTGCTGGGCGATACATTATCATCGTGTGTATATATACATTCCTCCAGCAGACTCCTCTTTCTACATATATAAACTTAATAAATGTAATATAGGTCTGCTTGAAGAAATGTTATTAGATATTGGACAAGCATATCCCAATACCACTGTTGTGATATGTGGAGATATAAATGCAAGAACGAGTAACTGGAATCTGCATTCTGATGTGAATGACCAAAATGAATTTGACGAAGTAAATGTTTGCGTCTGCCCTAACTATACTGCAGATAGGAATTCTCAAAATAGGTGTGTTAATCAATTTGGCGAGATCTGAATTGATATGTGCATAGCACATCACATTTACATAGGGAATGGGAGCAACAAAGGAGATGAAGGTGGGAAATTTACTTACGTTTCCCAACATGGGGACAGCGTAGTCGACTATTGTTTAGTTGCAAACGATAATGCCCAAAGAGATGTATGTATTTAGGAACTAGACTCGATCAGCCACATGCCACTTGAGATTCAACTCGAGTTTGAAAGAAAGGTAGAGACCAAAGTGATGCAAAAACGATTTCTAAAATCTGGGACAAGAGCAAAGAGGAAGAGGTCCTTAAGAATTGTCAGTCCACCAAATTCAAAGCATCGCACATTTGTGCCACAGAGTCTAGAGTCCTGTATGGATTCATCAGTTAGTATATTTACTGGTGCCTTACTCCAAATAGCCAGCTGTATGAGGCGAAACTTCAGAACGTCCAACTAGGTAGAGCATAGTCGAAAAGATTGGTTCGATAGGGACTGCAAAACGGCGAAGCAAAAAGCAAATAAGGCTCTTGTAGCAAATAGAAAACCCTATTGCAGAAAGAAAAGGACACATACGTGCAAAATATGAATATCTATAAGAAACTGTAGAGAACAGAAGCAAGGAGACTTTTGTCCAACTTCAGAACTTTATTAGCAAAGCTTTCGGGGCCAAGTAGGCTCCTTCATCAGTGCAGTGAACGTCTACACGCGATCATGTATATATAAGCCCTGTGATCAAAGTTCACAACACTTGGGTGCGTGGGGTAGGCGGCACGGGGTATAGGCGGCGAAAACGGCGGATGGTGAGGACATCGCTATGGGAAACGGGGTGCGGTGACAAAAAAAGGGGCAGTAGTAAGCACGTGGGTCTCGGGAAAAGGAGAACCCAAACTCAAAATCTGAGGTGGAAAAACCTGCAGGACTGCAGAAAACCGTTCATGCGCAGATAGTGGCACGGGGAGCACGTGCTTGGCGGTGCTAGGCACGGGAAAGGCAGCAGGAGCAGGGCCATGGGGGGTGAGTGCATCTCATGAGGTGTGGGGGCACGGGAGCCACTTATGTGGCTCATAAACCCTAGGTCACGGTTCAGCCGAGCCTCATGAGTGCCGAATCTCCCGATGAGCTGCAGTTTGACCACTTGTCTCTGTCATGGGTCTTGCAGGTGTCCCGTGAGTACGCTCACTCTCAGGTCAGCCGTGGTGTGGCCTTGCCTGCTGAAGTGTTCCGCAACTGAGAGTGGAGTGTGATTTCTGCTCGGGGCCCTCTGTCCTTTCATTCGCCGTCTCAGTGTCTGTCCCGTCTCACCGATGTACCAGGCATCCAGGCACTCTTTGCGGCATCTGATCAGGTATACCAGATTGTTGGAGCCGCAAGTGTAGTGTCCCCTGATGTGGTAAGTAATCTTGTTTCAGGTGACGGTCGAGTCTGGGCAGATGATGCTGCACGTGAGACAGCGGGAGGTGTTACAGGGTTGCACGCTTCCTGAGCTGGCAAAGCTGAGAGGTGGAAGTTGGCTCCGTACCAGTAATTGCCTCAGATTGGGTGGTTGCCTGAACGCCATGAGAGGAGGAGCTGGAAACACCACGGAGAGGTAGGGATCATCCGCTCAGAGATGTTGTAGCCGTTGCAGGCCGTTTCGCAGTCCCTCGGCTCCCGGGAAGTACTGTACTACGAATGGGACCCTGTTATCCTTCTATATGGGGGGTTGTCTGACGAGGAGGTCGGTGCGCTTCTTCTTTGTTGCTCTGTCGAACTGGTGTCTGACTGCGTCACTGTGGTAGCCGCTTTGAAGGAGGGCATCTTCCAGCCGCTGCAGGTGTGTGTCACCAACACTCTGACCAACAAGCTCCAAGTCTTCATAAACAGATGCCTCCGTAACATCCTTAAGATCAGGTGGACAGACAAAGTCAAGAACACCGACTAGTGGAAGCAGGCAAACCAAGATCCCATCGGACAGCAGATCGCAAGGCGGAAATGGAGGTGGATCGGACACACCTTGTGGAAACCTCCACATGATATCACACGGCAGGCCTTGCAGTGGAATCCTCAGGGCAAGAGACGAGTTGGTGACCCCAAGACCACCTGGAGGCGATTCTGCGAGGAAGAGATGAGGAACTGCATAGTCCATGAATAATACACATTTTTAGAACACTAGTGACGAGGCCAGGTCAAACACTATACAACAACACAGCATGGACAATAAGGATTTCTTAACTTTTGAAACATGATAGTGTATTTCATGCACGAAAGCTCATCAAATATCCAGCCGAGGACACAGACCAGGGTCAGCGAACGTTCAGTCACTAACCTGGGGATCTCGCAGCCCTCCATACTTGTCAGGCGATGCACATGTGAAATCTGGTTACACAAAGTGATACACAAAAGTATTTACTCCCAGAATCTCAAAAAGAACAGCAAATCGTAGAAGTGGGAAAATACCTCTCAAACTCCTAACAAAAAATAAATGAAGACAGACTACATGTCAGAAGGGCTTAAGCCACAGGTCCAGTCCAAACAGGTGACAACAGCATCCCCAGGAACGTCCTCTCGACTGCTCCTGACCATGCCACCAAAACCAGAAGACATAAAAAAAACTGCGAAATACATCACCCAGGTATGCCCAGACTATTTCTCCAAAACCAGGAGACACCAGTCTTCCCCGGCAATACCCAACACTGTCACGAAACTCCATGAACAGCACCGCCCAACACAGGGCAAGAAAAGAAACCTAGACTGACCCGGCAACAAAATCTGTACAGCACAGACCTCCTTGCTGACAATACCAAACCCAAAAAGAGCCAGCGACAAGCGCTGCAAATCGAAAAATCCAGTACAAAGCAGGTCAACGTCCACACTTTCCAAGTCCCAAAAATGTTAAACACATTGCACGTTCACTGTCACGAGCCGGAGAAAGCAGAAAACCCATCACAGAACGTTGCAGCCCTCTCCACAGTCAAATTGTCCATCTGAGGCCACAACCCGGGTTCAGCAAACGTCCAGTCGCTTAACCCTTGTAGTCACACAATCCTACATTCGTGCAGTGATTAAAATACAAAATTATGAGGAAATACCAGGAAATAAGTTCTTATCACTCAAAAATCGCACAGCGAGGATGAAGTATGAGTTTTTATGAAACATGGCAACATACAACGCTACGCACTCAAATCTTTACGAGACACATTTCATCATCAGTTCCATGCCAGAACAGCATTGCACACCTACAACACAAAATACGTATTTTTGCTTACCTCTCGCTACCTTGATTGATGACTGCGTCCAAGTGCGTCCAAGTTGGTACCACAGTATGGTCGCAGTCTGTTGTAGTGGACGACTTGGGGTTTTCTCCCTTGGCGTCAGACAGTCAATACCGCCACCGCCATGAACAGACAGTCAATACTGTCACCGCCATGAACAGAGAGTCACCACTGTCACCGCCATGAACAGACAGTCACCACTGTCACCGCCATGTACAGACAGTCACCAGTCACCGCCATGGACAGACAGTCAATACTGCCACCGCCATGGACAGACAGCCAGCACTGTCACCGCCATGAACAGACCGTCACCACTGTCACCGCCATGAACAGACAGTCCTGCGTTTATGCACACACACACACACTTCACCTGCCTGGACTGGAGTGTGTGTCCACAGGGTGTCTGGAGTGCAGGTCCTAGGGGAGGCTTGGGAACCTGGGGGCGTTCATGGGTACGGCCAGCCCGGGAGTCCAGGTGGGGCCGGAATGAAGTTCTGCCCCCACATAAGCCCGGGCATCGCCTGGAAGGGGACACGTTGATCCTGTCCCTTGGCCGGTCTGTCCTGGCTCGGTCTGTCCTGGCTCGCGTTTCCATTCCCTACCCCTGGCGTCGAGTGCATGGCGGGTTGAAATGCACTGTCTTCCATTTGCGCAGAGTCCTCCTGGGTTGCGTCTTGGACGTTTCTGTCTATCCCACCGCTGCCACCAATGTAAGAGGATCTCGAACTCGCAGAACTTGAGGCGACGCTGGGGTGATGAACGCTTTATTTTCCGCCAAGCTAGCACACCGAATATAAAAGAAAGGACACTAACACCCTTGCTTTACGGAGATTCTCTATCGGCTAAACCCCATCGTGAATTCCGAGTTCAGATCTACCTGTACGCGTCGTGAATCCGTTGAACAGCGGGACATCGGTCGCCATCACTGTTCCTACAGCCTCAGGATGACTCCACGGGCACCGCGACAGTCCTGTGAAGCACTGGGCGAATACACTCGAGTCGGCGAATGATTCCTTTCAGTGATGTACCGCTCGACCAAGCTTTCCCGTTAGTCCAGAGATTCAATCTCCATTTTTCAACTCCCTCAGTCTCCAGTCACTCCCCGACGTCACCCAACTGATGACGTAACGTCCGCGCAACTCCAAAAGAATTATCAAGTCTGATAAAGCTGCGGAGACCATCAGCTGAGCTATGAATAGCCCGATGCTGGGGGTGTCTGTTTACAAGGCCGCATCTCCTCTCCTAAAGGGAGCCAGGCTCCTTTACACTGTCATGGGGAGAGCTGAAGAAGGTTGCCCAAAACCGAGTACACTGGAGGACTGTTGCCGAGGCACTATGCTCCACAAGGAACTCAAGGGAATAAGTCAAGTAAGTCATCTTCCAGCCGCTGTAGGTGTGGGTCGCGGTCCTCTGAGTTAGAGCAGATATGGTGGATCCTGGGGCCTTGACCGTGACCTAGGGTTCATGAGCCTAAATGACTCCCGTGCCCCCACACCTCATGAGATGCACTCACCCCCTATGGCCCTGCTCTGTCAGCCTTTCCTGTGCCTAGCACCGCCAAGCACGTGCTCCCTGTGCCACTATCTGAGCGTGAGGGGGTTTTCTGCAATCCTGCAGGTCTCGAGACCTCAGATTTTGAGTTTGGGCTCTCCGATTTCCCGAGACCCACATGCTTACTACTGAGCCCCCTTTTGTCACCCCACCCCCTTTCCCATTGCGATGTCCTCACCCTCCGCCGTTTTCGCCGCCTGTACCCCGTGCCGCATATCCCACGCACCCGAGGGTTGTGAACGTTGACCCCAAGCGTACTCATGTCTCTCCACTCCTATACACACTTAACTGGCTCTCCATCTTTCAGAGGATAGATTATAAACTTGCTACTATGTGCTTCAAGGGCATCAACAACACCGCACCACACGCTCTTACAGAAATTCTCAGTCTACACGCCCTCCAGATCTCTATGCTCAGCTGCTGACTCTAGAATGCTTAAGGTTTCCCGCAGTAACAAGAAAACTCAAGGACAGCGTGCCTTCTCCTATATTGGACCTGTAACCTGGAATATTCTCCCTCTCTCAGTCCATCATTCTGACACTCTGCCCCAGTTCAAAAGTGCTCTAAAGACCCACCTCTTCCGATCCGCCTTTCCCGCTAAGCTGCTTCACCTTACTTGACCTAGCCTACAAGTACTATGTATATTGTATAGTTTGTTCTATTGGATCTTAGTTTTTATTTTTTGTTTATATGTATAATGTGTGAGTTTTTGTAGGAATGTAGTGTTGAGCAGTTGTATGAGTGTTGATTCTTTAAATTGTAAACGCCATGAGCGTGTCTGTCTAGGGAAGGTATGTGCGTATGAATAAACTATATTATTATTATTATTATTATTATTATTATTATTATTATTATTATTATTATTATTATTATTATTATTATTATTATTATTATTATTATTATTATTATTATTATTATATTATATATACATGATCGCGTGTAGACATTCACTGCACTGATGAAGGAGCCTACTTGGCCCCGAAAGCTTTGATAATAAAATTCTGAAGTTGGACGAAAGTCTCCTTGCTTCTTTTCTCTACATCAAAGAGTCCAACACCAGCCTCCTATTTCTAGATATAAGAAACTGATTAGAGAAATGAAAAGGGACCATCTGAACAAGCTACATTGTAACCTCATGGAAAACGTGAATAACTCAAACAAAATTTGGCATTTCCTACGGATATTTCGGAAACGAGCACAAGTACCAGATATCATCATAGGAACATGAAAGTCTCTCTTTGAAAATATCTTCAGTCTAAACGTAGACACATTAGGGACCAGTTTTACCGAAAGCGAAAGTGCAAATGATATACATGACGAAACGTTAGATGCGGCTATTACTGTGCATAAAGTAGAATTGGCAATTTCCAAGGTTAAACGTGCGAAAGCCTCAGGTCTGGACGAAATTCCTTGCGAACTTATTAAAATGGGCAGGAAAAACTTGTTTCCCTTCTTAACAAAATTGTTTAATGTTATATATGATATACAGACATTTCCACGAGACTGGAGTCGATCAGTCATCGTACCAATTCACAAAAGAGGGAGCAATCTCGATCCCCAAAACTACAGAGGCATATAACTGCTAAGTACTCTCTGCAAGGTATTTTGATCGATATTGACGAAGCGTCTGCAAATCTGGGCGGAAGATAATAAAAACCGCTGGCGCTGAACCTCCAGGTTTTGGCATTAAAAAAACCCCAATAAAGCTGTGAGGACCTTCAGTAAACCTGGAGGGATAAAAAAAGAAAACAGGACGTTTCGTACCATGGACGTTTCGTACCCTGGACGCAACATACCCTAGTCGTTGTGTACCTCATTTAGTCGATTCGTACCTTTTCTACCCTAACCGTAACCCTAGTAGGGTTAGAGTAAGGGTTAGGGTTAGGGTACGAAACGACTAGATACGAAACGTCCTGGATACGAAACGACCCGCATCGTAAAAAATCCTTCTTTCTCCTTCACCAATGTTCTCTAAATTAATCCTCATCGAAAATCTCCTCGAAATTACGTCACGTTATTCGACGTCAAATGATCACGTCACACATTTTGCATTCGAACTCTGTTGTAGCGTTTTCTTTGCAACACCAAAACGTAAATAAGCCACTTTTCTTTCAAACCTCGATTCTGAAAATTTGACACAGTTAATCGGACCGAACTTCCAGTAAGTGTGCAAAATGTCAAGGAAATCCGTCCAGTAGTTTTTGAGATATCAGCCGTTAAGTCGGGACTGACAGACACACAGACAGACAGACAGACACACACACACACACACACACACACACACACACACACACACACACATACACACACACATATAAAGCTGTGAGGACCTCCAGTAAACCTGGAGGGATTAAATAAACTGTGTATGGAGCTCGCTGGCTTCTGTAAGAAGCTCTCGACTATAAACCACATCTCCACCCTACATGCAATGATTACAAAAGCAGTTTATGGCAGTTCAGTTCAGTTCAGTCTCTTAACCCTGAGATGGGTTGTTGAAACACCACTGATGACTTTCGGACGATCTTCCTTCATCGATCTCTATCCTATGTGGATCACAGTGAGTCAGCAAAGGTCAAGCCTGTCCA
The DNA here is from genome assembly GCA_034096865.1 of Theodoxus fluviatilis. Taxonomy (NCBI): domain Eukaryota; kingdom Metazoa; phylum Mollusca; class Gastropoda; order Cycloneritida; family Neritidae; genus Theodoxus; species Theodoxus fluviatilis. Next base: position 15,832 of record JAWQFJ010034273.1, on the reverse strand, counting down.
CTCTTTGCTGTTGTTTTTTCACTCTTTCTCTGCCTGCCTCTCCTTCTTTTACCTGGTACGGTACCTTGCAGGATGGACTTGGCCAGCCCACTGCCTCTTGACACGTGACAGTACCACTTCAGCTTTCTGCTTTTCACGGTTGAGAGCAGGTCTTCGTACTGTCCAAATGCTCTCCCGATCATGTTGCTGATTTCCTCAGTTTATGGCAGAGGCAGAGGTAAACTGTATGTAGCCTTTACTGATTATATGAAAGCATTCGATTCAGTCCTTCGTCCACGCCTTTGGGAAATACTAGCAGCATCGGGTGTTTCCACGAAATGTAGTAAAACGATACAATCGATGTAGCACACAATGCAGGCGTGCGTTAGATGGAACGGCAACACCTCGACCTTCTTTGAATGTCCCATTGGAATGAAGCAAGGTTCCAAAGAGAGCCCGATTCTATTTGCACTCTTTATCAATTTCGTTGCTAATTTTGTCCGTCAAAATGGCAAACACTAGATACAAATGCAAAGTGGTAGGGAGGAAATTTTATTTCTTATTTTCGTGGATGATGTGGCGCTGTTGTCCACGACTCCCACAGGTCTTCAGACTCAGAGCCCGTATCCAGAACGGCGATTTATCTTTTTAATTTATCCCCTAACCCCGGGTTACCTTGATCGGTTAGATAAGGTACGCTTGTCAGAGGATCCTAGCTTGCGCTTTGTTTCCAGCCAAGGGAGAGCAGAACAGACAGTTGGAATCGTCTGTTTAGAGATAAATCGGGGATAAAATAACTCGCCTTTCTGGATACGGGCCCAGATTAATAACCTTGAATACGCATCAAAGCAAGTTTGTCTCAGAGTAAATAAAGACAAGACAAAAGTAATGGTTGTCCGCCGAGGAAGGTTCATATCGCAAGGAGAGAAATGAATTTTGAGTGGAGACGCGTCGGAAGTTGTACCTTACCTTAACCTTAATTCTCTCTGTGCCAGGAGGCACACAATGCTAGGACATCACTCGTCCACTGGGGTCGGTCCGCAGCTGCACGTCGTGCTGTGTTCCACGTGTTCCAGTCCGCACCGTTCCGTTCCAGTTCCACCATTCGCCGCCAAGTTGTTTTTGGGCGGCCTCTTGTCCTTCTTCCTTCAGGTGCCCACCCGAGGGCTACAGCACAGTCGTCCGTTCTGTCTTTCCTCAGCACATGGCCGATCCAGCTCCATCTCCGTCTCCTCACCACCTCACTGACCCTCTCCGCCTCTGCCATCTCGTGAACTGTCTTGTTGGAGACGTTCTCACCCGCCGCCGCTGTTGCTGCCTATACCCCGTGCCGCATACCCCACTCACTCGATTGTTTGTGAACTGTTATCACAGGGCCTATATGTACACGATCGCACATAGCCTTTCACTGCACTGACGAAGGAGCCTACTTGGCCCCGAAAGCTCTGCAATAAATTTCTGAAGTTGGACAAGAGTCTCCCTACTTCTTTTGTTGGAGACGTGTTGTTGTCATCGAATCTTGAAAATCCTCCGTAAGCATTTGGTCTGGAAGATGTCTAGCTTCTTCTCCTCTCCCTTGGTTAGTTTCCAGGTCTCGCATCCATACAGCAGAACTGAAAGGACCAAGATCTTGAAAAGGGAGGTTTTGGTACTGGAAGTTGTAAATGCGTTTAAATACCTTGGATACACTTTCACGACTAAACTATCTGAAACGGTAGCCCTTTGCAATGTAGCAACTAAAGTGGAACAGCAAACTCTTCAACTTTTAAAAACAATGTAGGCACTTCGCACTTATAATCCGAAATTATTCTTTAAATTATTTGACGCACAAGTACAACCTTCATTACTGTATGCGTCAGAGCTCTGGGGATTGAGAGAGCACCTCAATGTGGAAAGATCTCATTTATTTGCATGCAAGATTTTTTTTTAATGTCGACGTCAAGACACCAAATACCTTGGTTTATGGAGAAACGGGAAGATTCGCTCTTATCATAAGGGTTCTGTTAGAGCTGTGAAATATTGGTTCAAAGTGTTAAAAATGCCAGATGATCGGCTACCCAAGCAAGCACTTTTTATGCTATCCAGTGCAACTATTCCCGACGAACTCAACTGGCTAAAATATATTGAAGAATGTCTGTGCAAGTCGGGTTTTGCCTTTGTATGGCACAATAAAGGCATATCTAATAAAAAACTTTCATTAAAAAGTTAAAGATCAGGCTCCAAGACTGCTATATGCAAGAATGGCATTGCAAGATCAATGTCAGTGAGCGATTTGCGCTATACAAATCCTTTAGACATGATTTCCAGTGTGAAAATTACTTCGGTAACATCAATATTACAAACTTTAGAGTGGCGTTTACGCGCTTTAGATTATGAAGATACGAATTACGAAGTAATATGTTCAATAACGAAGAGAAACGCTGTCCATTCTACAGAAATTTTATTGAAGACGAAACTAATTTCTTGCTGAAATGCTCCCTATATAATGAGCGTAGAGAGAGGTACCTGAAGAGTTATATAGAATACATGAATACTAGAAACCTTGCAATTGAATTCCTAATAAACGGTCAAGGGTATATACAAACGAAAAAGGTTGCCATGTTCACCTACTATGCCATGAAGTACCATCGGCAACATATTGACGATGTATCCCACTAAGAACATATATATAAATATCATATGTATATGGATAGCAGCCACAATCTACCATACTCTTTGTTTTCGAAATGTATTTTGTCTATTATGTAGCCCATTGTCAATGCTTCCCAAATTGTTGTAACATTGTGACGGGCCGCCGGCCTAACAATAAACAAGTCAAAGTCTCTCTCTCTCTCTCTCTCTTTCTTTCTTTCTCTCTATCTCTCTCTCTCTCTCTCTCTCTCTCTCTCTCTCAAGTGTCTTTAAAAAAAGGCAACTATTAATATTCATCCTTTTGAAGCTGTGCATAACCTTTTTTTTTTTACAAATAATAAAAGATCATTGAATAAGAAACAAATACTTGTGTCCATTCTATTGCTCAGAGAAGTGACAGTTGTCACAGACTTACTTGACTTGACTTATTCCCTTGAGTTCCTTGTGGAGCATAGGGCCTCGGCCACAGTCCTCCAGCGCACTCGGTTCTGGGCAACTTTCTTCAGCTCTCCCCATGTCACAGACCACTTCAGAATTGATGTGGAAGGACTGAGGCAAAAGGCCAGGGAAATAGTTAATTAGTTTATAACTTCAGTCACGTTAATGAACCCGTTACCTCACCTGTAACGTACAGCGACCTGGTGTTCTTTATATGTTGCCTCGACTTCTTTTTCTTTCTTTTTTCATGCTAGGACTGGTTCTCGTTCATGATCTCATACTCGCCATGTGGTCGATATCTCGCTAGATCTAGTAACGAAAACAAACTGATTCAGTGATCGCACGCAGTGCTTTTCTCCAAAGAAACGAGGCTAGCGAAATGCAGGTATCTTACACGATCTCACACTCAGTGTGAAAACTCTAGAGGCAATGCGATGCGAAGTTGAAGACAACGTTTTTCGGCTCAGCTATTTTCTGCTCATTCCGTTCTGTAAACATTACGGCAAGCCGCATGCGAGATAACTAGCTCTGATACTAAATTTAGGAGATTGACACTGGAATCTGCAGTCGATTTTTCAAATTTTAAATCAGCGATTTCAGCGAACTAGTCATTTGACAAACAAACAGTATTGATTAATTGATACTGTTTTCTTCCAACAGTTTATTTGACTAGGCCTCAGTATTCCTAAACTTCATCGTTTTCCATTCGAATCAAACTAGAAAAAAGGCGACCAGCGGAATGCAAAGAACCTCGCGACTGCTGACGTCACGTCCGCAGATGCCGAAAGCTTCCCAAGTCAGGGTCCCTATATACGCGCGTTTGGGGAAAAAAATCAGTGGCCGGAACAGCGTGCAGCATGCAGTGATCTCGTTTACGTGACAAGCTTCAAACCCCGAACCGCGTTGTGGTCAATGACATTCGACTGCTACGTGACTCGCACCTTGTCTTCCCTTGTTGGGCACTTGACATACTGGACAAAAAGCGAAGAGAGTCATTTGATCTGCACGAGTGGAAGTCTCCGCACTGCTGCTATCAAGAAATCAACGGACCTATTGTCTTCCGATGACGAAAAAGTACAAAATAGCGCTGAGGACAGACTTTCTTTGCAAATGAATCACTACTGCAAAGGTGAAATGTTAAAACGCCCTCCATTCGAGGACATATCTTTGAGTTATTTTGTGTTCACGACAAACTGCAGCCACTCAAATCAGCTCAAATCCTGCACAGTCATGATCAGTACCACATACCACAGCTTATCTTAACACACAGTAAGAAGGCGACTTCCTCTGTGTATGCTCGGTATTAAGCGAGTCCCTTAGCAGTGTGTACTTTCATTGCACTGCCAAATACGAAGATCAACAGATTGTGAATGGTGCAGAGAAACTCATATCAGGCCTGATCGCCGCTGTGCAGACAAACTCACTGCATCATCATCATGGCTTTGCTTCGTTTACGAAGATCTGGAAGGTCATGGTCCACGTCCTTTGCAGGCCCGCTCATGACTTAGAAGTCCGGTCGCATTTGATGAAGGAGAAGGTCTGGTCGGTTGCAACTGCCTCGTTCTTTCTCTTATTTCGCTTTTTTCTATGGAGGCCCTACGGGTATTCATGAAGGTGTTGCGTGCGGAGATTCATGGTGTTTTGGTCAGTGATCTGGGTGAGGTTCTCTGCGTGGATTTTGGTGTATTTTGGGTCGGTCTGTGTTTGGTTCATGTAGTAAGATGTTGTGATGAACCGAGTTTTTAGATTGTTTGAGGACGTCACCAATTACCAAATTGGAAGACGAGTGACTTCAAAATATTGAAGGGGTGGAGAATTGACAGATTTTTTAAAGAAGGAGGTCAGATTTGAAAGATTTCAGGAAAAAAGGTCGTTGGACCACATTCAGAAGAAGATGAAGAAGAAGAGGAGGAAAAGGAAGAAGAGGAGGATGACGGAAGAAAGACGATGATAGAAGGGGAAGAGGACATTGGACCACATTCAGAAGAAGACGAAGAAGAAGAGGAGGAAGAAGAAGAAGAGGGGGACGACGGAAGAAAGAAGATGATAGAAGGGGAAGAGGATGATGGAAAACGATAGCAGCACCGTCAGCCCATCAGAGCGACGACTGTATCGACGGGAGTGTCCGGGTCCATGTCCGTGAAGGTGGAAGAGGGGAAAACGATGGAAAACGATAGCAGCACCGTCAGCCCATCAGAGCGACGACTGTATCGACGGGATTGTCTGGGTCCATGTCCGTGAGGGCGGAAGAGGACTACGAAAGAAAGACGATGATAGAAGGGGAAGAGGACTACGGAAGAAAGACGATGATAGGAGGGGAAGAGGATGATGGAAAACGATAGCAGCACCGTCAGCCCATTAGAGCTACGACTGTATCAACGGGAGTGTCCGGTCCATGTCTGTGAAGGCGGAAAAAGGGAAATCGATAGCAGCACCGTCAGCCCATCACAGCGACGACTGTGTCGACGGGAGTGTTTGGATCCATGTCCGTGAGAGGGGAAGATGACTCATGGAAGCAGTGACGACTGCGTTAATAAGGTGAACGAGAGACAGAATCTATCCCCGTTGTGTGTGTTGTGTTGTTCGTCTTTTCCGGCCATGTTTTGTTTTGTAGGGTGATTAGAATCGCCATAGATTATTCGAATCTGCTTGTAAGGCGGTTAGAACTGTCATAGATGTTTAGATTAAGATTATTTGAACTAAGGTCTAATTCGTGTTCTGACTTTATTATTTTGTATAATGTATGCATGCTAGTCCTGGACACTCACATCTGTACTACAGAGACGGGTACAAGCCCTGGAAATGAGATGCTACCGCAAGACTCTGAACATCTCATATAAAGACCATGTCACGAATGAGGAAGTCAGCAACAGGATCAGGAGAGCAATTGGACAGTACGAAGACCTGCTCTCAATCGTGAAAAGCAGAAAGCTGAAGTGGTACGGTCACGTGTCAAGAGGTAGTGGGCTGGCGAAGACCATCCTGCAAGGAACCGTACCAGGTGGGAGAAGGAGAGGCAGGGAGAGAAAGAGGTGGGAAGACAACATCAAAGAGTGGACAGGCCTGTCCTTTGCTTACTCACAGCGAGCCACAGAGGATAGAGATCGATGGAGGAAGATTGTCCGAAAGTCATCAGTGGTGCCTCAACAACCCATCTCAGGGTTAAGAGACTGAACTGAACTGAACTGAACTGATAATTAAATATTTATATTGTTAGTCACTGTTTCTTTGTTCCTTTGCCTTAAATCTTTCTTAGCATGTGATAAACCAGGGAAGAACTCACTCATGCATGAACTGGGGTTTTTACCATCAAGTGCAGAATGTACTCAGCACCTAGCTATTATTTTTGCAACAGCCACTTGGCTGCTGTGCTCGTTGATTCATGCTTTTGGACAAGGTTAAACGGCCAAACACTTGAACACCTCTGCTCAAGGATAGTTGTGTTCAACCAGAAAGCTGAACAACTGTGTTCACAGATGACTGTGTGCACAGATAGCCATGTTAACGATCAGGTGTGTTCAGGGTGTAACAAAAGGAAGCGACGGCTCTGCTTATGACGAGCCGCTAGGTGTCACGATCAAGTGTTGACCAACTGCTGGAAAGACAAATGGCTACAAAACCGTGTTGATGAACAAGCTGTTGGTCCACAGAACTCGCGTGTTTAAGAAGTGTTTGGGTAAAACCTCTCCCCATTTTAATGCAGATAGGTAGCGGTTTAAGAATATTCATACTTCCTTCTTTTCTTCCTTCCTCCAACCTTTTCCACCCCCCGCCCCCCTCTGAGCACGAGGAATGCTGCCATTTAAGATCTTGAAACACTTTCTTTAGACACAATCATGTTTGTATTTGTCCTCAGCATTAAAAAGCAAAAGTTGTTTTGGCAACTTCTCGCACATTAATGGATACTCAGACCGCTCTTTTAGCCCCTGGTCATCAGTCCTCTCTTGCCACCGTCTTTACTTTCATCGTGCAATGGCACGACACCATCTGGGTTCGGACCAAGTGTGTGAATCTCACTCAGAGGAAGGTCGAAGAAAGCAAGGTCAGGAGTGAAGTGGGACTTCGAAAGGATTGGGGTAGAACAACACAGGAGTTGGAGGAAGGGAGGGAAGGGTGGGGGTGGGGCCGGGTGGAGAGGTAGAGGGATATTTACGGAGGCAAGATGATTTCGGAGGGAAGTTGTCACGGGGCAAAATGACCGGTGGAAAGAGCTCAGTGGAGAAGTGACCGGACACCCTGTGTAGCAGGGAGGTTGGAGACGGGACAGAGACAGTCGGCCTAGATGCCTCACAGACAATGGTTCTAAAATGGCGGGGTCACTTAAGGCTGCTGCACAGATAGAAATGGTGGAGATATGGTAGATGAAAACAGCAAGCTTGCCCCAACCCAGATATTTAGTCGTCATGTATACATGTACATGATATGTTTGAGTGACCGTATCATTTGTCCATCATTTGTGCAGTTTTCCACGACGAATTGTGAATGACTCCGACGTGAGCCAACCAGTGCAAGCCACACGAAAACAGCCGCACTCTAAGAGTGTGGTGTTGAACACTGTGGTGAAAGTACGACGGGATTGACGTGTAACAGAAATGTGCTCAATATCTTGTCGTGACATTTGTCCATTTGGAAACTCACAGCAGTCGATCCCCTCTGAGCTGGAGGCAGCGCTACACTTCTCTGACGGTCTCCGTCTTCCCCAAGCCCTGAGTGGTCAGTCCCAGTGTCCCTCTCTCCTGTGCCACTCTCTCTCTCTCTCGGCCTCCACAGGAACGGTCTTGGCTACAACATGGACGGAACATTGAAAAAGGAACCAAAGACGTTGTCTCTTTGGCCTGTCCTCCCAAGAGTCACTTCCATCGCCCAAGGGACTTTGTCGAAGAGGACCGCACGCAGTGGCCTCAAGGAGTTGACCTGATGTGAATAAAGACGAGTAGTTAGTATTTGTGATGCTTAGCTCTCACCTATGTGTCACACTTGAATCACTCTGTTCCTCCTCATATCCACAGCATGACTGTGTTGTAGACGTCCCAACACGCCAAACAAACACGGAGATCCCCTGTTGTCTCTGTCACCCTGACTCTGAGGACGTCAAGCCGATGGCAGGACCTTTTCAAACCGTCCTCCACAACACTCCACTTGCGTGTTGTGCATTTTCCTCTCTCTCCCAGCACTTCTGATACAGTTCCCTTGTGAATGCAATCTTCCCATAGTACAAACTGCGTTTGCAGTGGCATCAAGTGAGCGAAATCGCTTTGTACGAACAAAGCAGTGCACACAAAGTAGGCCGTGGTTCAGTCCCGCTCAGGAAACCTGCCTTCTTCTTCCGTCCTTGCAGTAGAGTGCATGTCTTGGTCCTTGTCCTGCACTGCTCTTCTCATTTTAGAATAAAAAGAAAAACACAGACAACTGTTGGTTGTTTCGTGACGAAGGGTGTAAGTCTAGCTGCACCGAAAGCCTTCAGCTTCAGAAACTACGAGGAAGCACGCGAGACAACCGAAGGGAAAAGAAGCAAGTGCTCTAGCCATGTGAGTGTAGTGCACACCCCAAGACTGGAAATCAAATATCCGCTTTTCCCCTTTCTCTTCTCCTACAATGAGTCATAGTGCATTCATGACCACAGCACTGGGAATTCCTGGCAGCAGACCACAGTGCCAGGCGCTCGATTGTTTGTTCCCCAGGACATCATGGCATTCGAGGAGCGGTGGCTGTGCAACCTCGACCAGAAGCGCATCGCCCACAGCTACAGCCGTCGCATGTCCGCTTCGCAACAGCCTCTGTGCATCACAGTTCGGGCTTCGAGCTCACCGTCAGTCTCACTGAGGTGGAGTCAGGGATGAAGGTCATCTGTCTATTTCACATTGTCGCTGTATCTAATAGCTATAATGCAGTTTTGCGATGCTGCACCCTCAGCCCTTCAGAAACGATGGGATCGCCCCTGAAGGTGAGAAGCAAATTGACACACTAAAGTTTTCAAACAAAACTTAACCACCACGCCTTGGGGGACACCACAACAAACAAGCTATGTTGGAAAACAAACAAGTGAAAAAGGACCACTGAATCCGGTATAAAATAAACAAGTTTAATCAAGTACAAACTCTTTCCTCTTCTGCACCAAGCAGTACACGTGAACACAGATAGCGTTCAACACTGTGAGGGCCAAGTAACATCAAACAAGCCCTAGTACAGCAGAACCAAGATGGCGACTTCCGCTGTAAACAAAGGAACGTAAACACAACAACAACAACAACCTCAAACCAAGGGTTCACAAGTCCAACCCTCACCAAAAAAAATCACATGCAAACAATTAACCACGTTACCCCTAACGTATAAAAGTTGACAATGTGACAAAAAATGCTCCATCTCCACATTTGTACCAAAAACCCACCAAACTGAGAAAAAAATACCAAAGTTCACTCCAGACACCTCTTCCAACCACTCGTTCAGAACGTCCTGGTCTGAACTGCAATAATCCCCTCAATTAAGATTAATGCAAAACACTCCCGTCCGTTCGTTCTGACACACACCCAGAACTAGCTCATCCCCATACACAGAGAATAACCTGATACTCATATACCCATGAAGCATCAGCACACTTCACTGCCAAACCGAAGTGGCTAAAGTCCCCCCACTGGACAATAAACATCAAAAGATGTCAAATTACACTGGATATTTAGAACTACCTAAGCTCATAAAGACCCAACTCCCTCCCTATACTATCAAGTTAGTGTTGAAGGGACACGCCTACCCTCACTAGGCGGTCCTAAAGGAAACGCCCCCTCTCACAGGGCATTCAAACAAGAAAACCCCTCTCACAGGCATATATAAACTTCATCCCAGTACAAAGATGTTTATGCTGCTCCAAGCATAAGGCACTCTCACCACTCCCCAGGCGACAGATAAGGCGACCTCAGTCAGGTCAACTAACCTCACTGACTCCTGAAAAGATAGCAGAGTCCCCGCCACTCTTCACAGTTAACATAAGTAACTGAAAAGTACCCAAAATAATTCACAAGACCAAATTCCTACAATACCAGAATGTTTATGCTGCTACGAGCATAAGGCACCCTCACCACTCCCAGGCGACAGATAAGGCGACCTCAAGTCAGGTCAAACTAACCTCGCTGACCCTGAAAGATAGCAGGGCACCTGCCACTCTCACAGTTAACACCAGTAACTGACATATGTCCCCAAAGGTAATTTAAGAAACCCACATTCTCAAAAGATCCAAACCCCAAACTCTCACTTCTCTCCCATAGAAGTTAACACATTCGACCCAATACCACAGACGCGCTAGACTGTCAATCACCCAGCCACGCCTCCCTCACTCATGCGTAGCTTGCCAGCCAGCATGAACTCGACCTGGCTTGACCCCAAGCCTAAAGGTCAGTTACACAACAACACTCCATCCATTCATCCCCTGCGTCACACCTCCCCACTCCAGCCAATCAGTAACGTTCCCTAGCATGTGCACACGCACGCCAACCAATCAGAAACGTTCCTCGCCACGTGCACGCACAACAAGCAGGAGAATGGCAAAAAACAATAGTGGGTGAACGGGCTTACCACTTCTTGACTTCACCTTGAATCCAAGAACACCTATACACGTCTGGCCTAAATACAATTTACACAAGCCACTCAAACACCCCAGTCTTCTTCCTCTCCGGGAAGAAACATTATAGACTCCCCTTCCACTAGAAAGTGAGTAGCTTCGCCTAATCCTATCAACGTTCGTTCTCCCACACAAATAAAGCCGTCCCTCAATCCAGTCTCAGTTCGGTCATAGTGGGGAACACAACATTCAACTAATGAATCAAATAGCGCTCCCTCACTATACCCAGTTGCATGACATCCCTGCAACAATGTTCGTTTTCCCCCCCACCACTTCACGTGGATGGAAGTACACACGTCTAAACCACTCTAACCTCCCAAGCTTCCCTGTCCGCGTTCGAAATCCTCACCCCCCTGGGATTTCTGTCTGCTCTTGGAAACACGCCCCTCTCCCCGAGCTAGACACAGTCTACCACCAGAGAATTACTTGCACATCATGAGCACCAAACATAGGGGACACCAGTACACCTCCCTGCACTGGAAGAAGACCGCTAGACAGCAGCGCTTGGTACTCCCGCCCAGCGCTGGACAACAGGGTTCCTCGAAGCTCTCGGTCGAGGTAGCGTCACCCCGGTACACCATCCAACGAAGTCCATGGCAGCGGCACACCATCCATAAGCGTCAAATACTCTACCAAGCCTTAACACAGTTACCCAGACTTACAAACCTATATTTAATTCCCCATCAAATTCTTTCATAGGATTATTTGACATGGGGCAACCGCCCCTTAACCACGTGCTTGAAAAACCACTCTTCCTAATCCCCAGCAAGCACAATTCCAATTAATACCTTCCTGGCGTTAAACGGAATTAAACAATTTACGACCCAATGTGAAAGGAAATTTACTCGTCTCTCCATAGAACGAGTTTTAACTTTACCCAAGAATATACCACCCCGGGCAACTATTCCTTTTCCCTCCAACATTCCAAACGGTCATTTCCCCACATGGCAATTTCGAGCGACAAACGAGCGAACCAAAATTTCACCTTACCCCATAAATCCCGGGCTGTGACACCATCAGAACGGATCCACTTATCCCTTCTATCTCTGCCGAGATAGATTCTAGCGACGTGAGTCGGACCGTCGCCTAACCGCAAGCGCGGCCTTGCAGCGCGGAGGCAGAGCCCCCCTCCGCCTGCCTCCGTCCAGTGATGGCCAACGACTGACGTTTTACTCCCAATCAGACACTAGCTCGCCGGCGCCCCGTACTGACCCTAACCAATCAAGACTACTAATTTTGACCCCCAAACCCCCGTGCAGGTCAACTTGTAACTCCTGTAGTCGCACTGCGCAAAAACTTCCCGCCTGACGTAGTCTATTTTTAGCGGTGAAGCAATCCCTGTCTCCCATGCTAACAATGCTACAGCGCACGATACATTCCCAATCACCCCACATAATCATCCATTCGTCGCTTTCATGCGACACACATTTACATCGAAAGCGTCTGAACCGTGAGGTTTCTGCTAACAGTCGGTTGAGATTTTCCACCACAGCTACAGTGTGCTACTCATGCATCCTCAACACAACCTAAGGCGTGCTTCGCCAAACAAAATACCCTGGTCCCACCCGCAACAAGGGACGGCCGGGGCCTAAGGTCGTACAGTGAGAGCTTGTTTGTAGAAAAGGTTTGGCTGGCGAGACCTTACTGGAGAGGTTTGTGGTGATAAAGTCTGGGAATGAGTGTAGAAGTGTAGGGAGCGTGCAGGTACTGAATGGTGTTGTATGAAGTACATGTAAAGGGTAAGATGTGGTTTTTAATTGGGACTAATATCCCATGTGTTTACCTCAGACAGCTTTGTATTTTACCCACTGATCACTGACTCCTGACGACACAGAAAGTGACAGACAAGAAACACACAGTCAGGTACCAGCAGAAACCCTACTTCCTGTGGAGTATTCCACCCTGATGCTGGCTCACGGTCACAGACAATGGTACGGTGTTGTAACGTGCCCCATCGCTACAGTTACAAGTGCCCGGTGTCACTCCTGATTGAGAAACAATGTGAGTTACACGCCTTGCTCAAGGATGCCACTCTGGGAGCCATGCTGTTTCGAACGCGTAACCCAGCAGCTGCAAGCAAGTGCAGGTCAAGCGTGCTGACCACTCGACCACAGGACGCCATGTTGTCTTTTCTTCCCAGTCAAAGTAATCTTGGACTGCATGCTTCACTTTTATCACTACAACAAGGACAATACCATGAACTACTGTTGTGCAAGAATCACTGTATCAGTAAAATCGATCTAACTCCAGACTGTATGAGAATCATGAGGGTTGTAGTTACATTGACTTATTGATGCCTGATAGTAACTTTGTGTACAGCTATTCTGTCTGTCTGTCCGACCGTCCGTGTATCCGTCAGTCCATCTGCTTGTCTGTCAGTGTGTCTGTCAGTGTGTCTGTCAGTGTGTCTGCCTGTCTGTCTGTCTGTCCATCTGTCTGCCTTTTTTTGTGTCCGTCTGTTTTAGTGTCTGCCTGTCGGTTTGTGTGCATGTCAGCATTTGTGTCCTACCGTGTGTGTGTGTGTGTTTGTGTGTGTGTGTGTGTGTGTGTGTGTGTGTGTGTGTGTGTGTGTGTGTGTGTGTGTGTGTGTGTGTCTGTCAGTCTGTCTGTGTGTCTGTCTGTCTGTCTGTCTGTGTGTATGCGTGTCTGTCTCTCTCTCTCTCTCTCTCTCTCTCTCTCTCTCTCTCTCTCTCTCTCTCTCTCTCTGTGTCTCTCTCTCTCTCTATCCAATTATGTTCATTACTGATCTGGACTTGATGTGTTTTGTTTCTTCTTTATATTTCAGACGGTGAGTACCACTTGGCTGTTGTCGTCGCTTTATAAGTTGTCTTGACTTCACCGCCAGCTTCGTGAAACCTTTCCCACCTTGCACAGGGAAGTCATAATTTCACTCACTGCTTGTGTCTGAAGATGTCACTGTTTGGTTTTGAGATGTCTGTTGGTTTGGCGTAGCCTGACAAGGCTAGGGTATTCATAAGGCTTCAGGGTGAAAATGTTTGCTTTTTTCTGAGTGGCAGGACAGAATTGAACTTTCCCTGCGTTTTAGCTTTGATGCCAAAGTAGATGTATTTGATTTCTGATTCAATTTCAGCTAGCGATATATTTTGCTTGTTTCGTTTCGCTTGGATTAATAATGCAAGGTCTTGTGTAAGGAAGCCCAGAGCTGTAGGGTTTACTTTTCTTTAATGTTTCTGCCTACAAAGTAAGCCCAAAGGACAGTTGGTAAAAATAAAATAAATTCACGAGACAAGTATCTTGGGTCACAACAGCACTGGGACATTCATTTAGCGAATCCACTCTCACAGACGTCCTCCACACACGTCACTATGGTTTCCGACGTTGTGACGAATTGTTCCTTTCCTCTTCGGACCCATGCAACTACGCAAAGAAAAAACTAAATACCGTAAGCAAACATACACTGTTGACTCACGAGCTCTCCTTGTATTTGGAAAGCTTTTGTTGGCAACTGAGTCAATGGCTTTATCAAATGAGAAACGGAGTTTGTGGCAAACACAACTGTGCAACACGCGGACGACGACAAACAGCGTAAGACGGGTCGTAGCGCCTAATCAGTCCTTACCCAGAGATAAAGAAATCCTACGCATGTGACACCCCAAACAAGCTGTGACACAAACCTTGTGGAGAATCGATTCCCATTTTCTGAACGTTCATGACGAAAGACAACAATCTTCTCAGGGTCTGGATCAGCAGAGCTTGGGTCATCCCGCCCTTGCATTCTCTGTACAAGGAAGCATGGCGACACCACCACTGCACTTTGCAAGATGGAAAGAAGACGATGCGTGACAGAGATGGCCACTAACGGTGTACAGAGCTCCATCTTGGACGGCAGAACGGATGCCGCATAATCTTGAGCACGCCTAGCTTTCTTGATGCGCACCTCACTGTTGCATTATAAACAAATGAAATCACATTGTGGAGCACTGTGTACTGCTAGAAGCAGAAAGGTGACACAAAGGATTGTTGGTGCCATGCAGCGCCTGACGCTTGTGTCAATCAGGAACTGCAGATGCCACCCCAGCTTTCCTCCCAGCATCAACAGCAGGACCCGCGGTGTGCAGCTTCTGTCAATGTCGGGTGGAAAGAAACCAGTGTGACCAGCTCCACTTACTTCAAGAAAGAAGTTCTGGCATATTTTTCTCAGTACAAAAACTGTACATGCAACACAGAAAGACACGAAGATCAGCTCATGACGTCAGCCTAGATGAGGTGGAGAAGCAGCCTTTCTCCATACCACGGCCTCCACAGCAAGTCCCGTCACTGACAGCTGAAGTCAGACCCAGTAAGGGAGACAGACACAGTGACGGTTGTATTACACGGGTCATGAGCCTTTTGCTCTGACGTAATGATCAAATCAAGTTATTGATGTGAAAATCTCTCAAGAAGTGTAATGTATCGTAACAAAGCATGACATTTTACTCTTTAGATAAGAAAGAGGTTGGGAGTGCGGATGCGTCTGACACGTAATATTAATTAAACATCAATCATTGAAAACGCAAGTACTCTTAATGGTCAGTACTGTGTGGTGCTGTTGCTCTTTCCATCAACTGACTTCT
The DNA here is from genome assembly GCA_034096865.1 of Theodoxus fluviatilis. Classification (NCBI taxonomy): domain Eukaryota; kingdom Metazoa; phylum Mollusca; class Gastropoda; order Cycloneritida; family Neritidae; genus Theodoxus; species Theodoxus fluviatilis. Next base: position 598 of record JAWQFJ010034273.1, on the reverse strand, counting down.
CAACTCTCTCACACGCGACATGACAAACGTTAGACCAGAGTCCAGCACAACAGACGCATTTTGAAAATGTGGGACATAAGGAGGTCCAGTGTACAGACACTCAGAAGACAGACAACAGACACTCAACGGCGGAGCTCGTACCGAGGCAGTTCAGCGCAGCCCTTTCTTACCACCAGCTCTGACTAGGGGCCTTCGCTAGCTCCAAGGAAGTCCACTTGGCCTTGGTCCCCAGACCTGGCCTGACGCTGCATGCACGCAGAGTTGCAATTGTTTCTAGAATGGATTTGTAGGTAGACGCCCTTGTGTACAGAACATGTTGCTCACATCTTCGAACCTGTTAAACGCATGTCAACTTGTTGCAGCCGAAAAAGAGTAGAGAATAGATCAACCGCTATCCGAGCAGAGGCCTATTATTTCCCTTCATTAGGGACATGCACTGCTCTGTGGCACACAGCTTCTGTCTGAAAGCGCGTAACATTGGGTTCCAGCTCAGAATCTCGTGCAGTAGCTGCTATGTGTTAACTGTTACATCTGGATTCTTCCTGGTAGACTGATATTGCCTCTAATAGTTTAACTCATCTATATATAGAAAACACAA
>JAWQFJ010034270.1:5000-14265 GCA_034096865.1 Theodoxus fluviatilis | reverse complement strand
TGCAACACTTACAAAGCAAGGACAACTGCAACACTGACAAAGCAAGGACAACTGCTACACTGACAAAGCAAGGACAACTGCTACACTTGCAAAGCGAGGACAACTGCTACTTTTGCAAAACTGGAATCTCCGGACTGGATTTTTGTTCCCAAGCCAGCACTGTCTTGAGCCAGGTAACATTCCTAGCTGTTGCTTCGTTATGGATGTGCGTGTACACATTCCACTACTACTAAAGGTAAAGGCAGGGTTTTATATAGCGACTTATCAGCTATGTCTGGGTCTCAAACTGCTTTACACTTTACCTCCTGATCACGGGGTCGCATGATCAATCCTACACTGGCACCTGACAACAGACACAACATACAGGTACCAGCACCAACTCCACTCCCTGGGGAGGATTCCAACCTGATGCTGGCTCATGGCCGCATACAAGCAAAAATCGCACTACAGAGTGCCATCTCTGTCCTCACAGGTACCCGGTTTTCCTCCTGGGTGGAGAGAAGCAATGTGAATGAGGCACCTAGCTCAAGGATGCCACTCTGGTACTGCTACTACTGCTACTGCAGCTGCCGCTGCAACTGCCACTGCAACTACTGCTGCAGCTGCCACTGCAACTACTGCTGCTACTATGTACACAGCAGATGCAGTTGTTCCCAAAGTGCACACAGCACAGACATATTCATTCCAGTAACTCACACTCAACATCAATTCACCATGAGGAAACACACTTGGTATTTTAAAACTTTATTGATAAAATTCAGAACATACACTTTAATAGATAACATTGTAAGGCTATTGCATGGCCCAGTTCTATTCTCTGTTGATTCAAAATAAAAAGCATAACAGCTGCCAAGATGAGCACTCCAAAACAAGACTCAAGCAGAGCTCAAGATTGAAAGATAGCCTCCACTTCAGCATACTGGCCACCATGCAAAAGATTAGTGTCACGTACAGAAATTCATGGTGTTTAATTTGGATGAAATTCTGTACGTAGATACTTGTATAATTTGTGGTATTCTGAATTTTGTTCTGTACTTGGATTTTTGTGCCTTTCAATGAATTCTAAAGGTTTTGGAAGAACGTCACATTGAAGGATTTGGCGATTGTAGAGAGAGTGACGTCAAGGGGTTTTTGATGATGTGACGTTTTTTTCGATCGAGTGGACAGACTTGGATGGGATTTTGGAGGGAGAGATTGGAAGGTTCGAGGAAGCCGAGGACGTTGGACCAGAGGCCAAGAAAGATGAAGAAGAAGAAGAAGATGATTGAATAAGAAGAAGAGGAGAAGACGATTGATGAAGAGGAAGCAGGAGAAGAGGACGAAGAAGGATAGCAGCACCGTCAGGCCACCAGACCGACGCCCTGTATCCGTGAAGAAGAAGACGATTGAAGAAGACGGTTGAAGAAGAAGAAGAGAAAAAGAGATTGCAGGAGAAGAGGACGAAGAAGGATAGCAGCACCGTCAGGCTACCATACCGACGCCTGTATCCGTGAAGAAGAAGACGATTGAAGGAGACGATTGAAGAAGACGATTGAAGAAGACGATTGAAGAAGACGATTGAAGAAGAAGAGGAGAAGAAGAATATTGCAGAAGAAGAGGACGAAGAAGGATAGCAGCACCGTCAGGCCACCAGACCGATGCCTGTATCCGTGAAGAAGAAAACGATTGAAGAAGACGATTGAAGAAGAAGAGAAGAAGAAGAAGGAGAAGAGGAGGAGGACGCTGGCGGCACCGTCGGCTCATCGGAGAACGACGACTGCATCGGGAGGAGGGGAAGGAGAACGACTGGCGACGAAGTGGATTTCAAGATGGACAACGAAACGTTGAGTGTCGACGCGAACAATGATACAGCTTAAGATCCTCTGCAGGATCTCACCACCAAGGTGAAGACGTTTCATTTTATTCTTATTGTACTGTTCTGAACTTGGAGTACACCGGAGAGAGAGAGAGAGAGAGAGAGAGAGAGAGAGAGAGAGAGAGAGAGAGAGAGACGCTATCCCCTGTGGGTTTTTGTGTGTGTTTGTGTGTTCGTCTTGTCCGGCCGTGTCTGTTTTGGTAGTGCGATTGAAATCGCCAGAGAATTGTCTGTTTTGGTAGGGCGATTGAAGTCGCCAGAGATTTTGTCTGTTTTGGTAGTGCGATTGAAATCGCCAGAGAATTGTCTGTTTTGGTAGGGCGATTGAAGTCGCCAGAGATTTTGTCTGTTTTGGTAGTGCGATTGAAATCGCCAGAGATTAATTGAACTACAACAATTCATGTTTTGTATAATTAAATAATTACATTGTTAACAACTGTTTATTTTTCTTTGTCTGAATCTGAGAGAGAAATATAACGGTTGTAACATCAAGCAACCCCAAGACGGTTGTGACATCTGGTGACCCCAAATACCAGGCTCTAACAATTAGTACCACATTTGTCAGTAAACACAGCTGTCAAACTCTACTTGAACAAAGCTGTATACTAGCCAGGTTTTTCCTAATCGGTTTGCTCATGTTAAACATTCTTCTCTCTGCACTAGAAAAGTACTACAAAACATAACATAATTTTGCTTTGAGTAATGTCATAAATCATACATATTGAAGGTACATAACTTTTGCTTAATTTTTGGTTCAATGACAGACATATTTCAGAACACAAGATTTTCTTTCCGTTTTAAAAATTTGTCTTTCAACAAAACACAAGAAAATAGGTGAAGTAAAATTTTAAATAAAATGTGAAGCTTGCAATAAAACAAGTCATCTCAAAGTGTACAAGCCAATTGTACGTCTCAAACAAAATAGTCATCTGAGAAACTAAATGCATATGGAACAACTTTTTGGCAACTCGTCCAGCCAAAGACTAACTGCTTGTATGCAGCTAACAAAGATTGTGGAAGAATTCTCCACTGTGGAAAACTTGCAAAAGAAAGTAAAGCCTTCCACTGTTGGTCCACACTAGTGGACCTGTCCCAGGAGAGGGGTGTGGAAAAGAACGCCCACCACGCAAGCTAGCGGGCCACATCATCTGATTGGCTGTTTTCACATAGACATTTAGGTTCAAAACCGGACCTCATCGCCTTGCCGACTGCTGTAAATGTTTATTGTAATCCAGTTTGGCTGATGCACTTCTTCTGCCTGATGTACACCAGTTTTGAGATACTTCATACTTTACTGTCATTCTGTGTGCCCAAAATAACTGTCCAAGATTGCGCATGTGAGCTAACAAGCATGTAAATATCTGTGTGACTCGCTGCAGATTAAACAACCAACATCGCTGATCGATTTTGTGGACAAGTCTGCGATTGAACATGTAATAAATTCAGTTGTCATTTATGTGTGGGAATCACTGGAGAGCAAACAAACATTGCTGATGTGGCGGGGCACAACAAGTCAGCGATTGAGCATGTAATAATTCCGTTGTCTTACTATGTGCAAGTTACAGTGGTTTTTTCCGCACATCTTTCCTCAAATATGTGGCCCAACAGCGGAAGGCTTTCCAACAGAACTTCAACTCGACTTCTTTCACAAAGACTGGCTCCACTGCCAGTCAAGCCACAGCTCATCATCAAGACAGCCCTCATCACCGCCACATATCCCTTGCACCTGTCCTTGCTTCCCCAGTCTGCTTTGGGGGAGAGCTACAGGCAGGCTTAGTGGGACAGGTCTACAGGCAGGCTGGGTGGGACAGGCCTACTGGGAAGAAAATTTACAAATGGCACAGCTGCCATGAGGGGTACATTGGGCCCACAGGCAAAGCCCGGAATACCTGTCGCTGCCATCGGAGCTTGCAGAGCCCATCCAGCTGGCAGGAGAATCGCAGCGAGTGGGGCTACCCGGGCTGTTCAGGGTGGCAGCAGGGATGATATTGGTGGAGCTACCCGAGTTGTTCAGGGTGGCAGCAGGGATGATAGCAGTGGAGGTACCCGAGTTGTTCAGGGTGGCAGCAGGGATGATAGCAGTGGAGCTACCCGGGCTGTACAGGGTGGCAGCAGGGATGATATCGGTGGAGCTACCCGAGTTGTTCAGGGTGGCAGCAGGGATGATATCGGTGGAGCTACCCGAGTTGTTCAGGGTGGCAGCAGGGATGATATCGGTGGAGCTACCCGAGTTGTTCAGGGTGGCAGCAGGGATGATAGCAGTGGAGGTACCCGAGTTGTTCAGGGTGGCAGCAGGGATGATATCGGTGGAGCTACCCGAGTTGTTCAGGGTGGCAGCAGGGATGATAGCAGTGGAGGTACCCGAGTTGGTCAGGGTGGCAGCAGGGCCGGGAATGGCCTTGCGGCTGGTTGTCTTCTCTGCAAGACACAGACAGCAAGAAAGAATCACTCTTCCACTCACAAAGACCCTGCAAGGTCCAGCAAGGTCACTGGGGGTCACTGGAAGTGACTGGGCATGACAGGCATGGTGGAGGCTGCTGGGAGGTTTGGCAAGTTCAAGCCATGTAAACAAAACCATTAAGATACATGTACAAACTAGAAAACGCACAGAGTGCAAACCTCCGCCAAGAAAGCAAAATTCTCTACCATCCCCTCTATGTTAATACAGGCAGCATGTTCTGCTACCCAGGCCTACTCTACAAGTCTAGTTCATTTTATTGGCTAACAGTGAATTGAGCATATGCCCACACCATTAATAGTTCGACGTCATAGACTTCGTGATGGGCAAGAAAATCTCTTTATGCTTCCAAATCCCAAACTACATGACAGATAACATTTTCTGTTAGGTTGTGATTCCCAAATGAGAACAGACAGCCTCCAAAAAGTTTTGGATTCTTCCTTGGGTGAAACCCTGACTTTCCACCAAATTTCATCAGAATCCATTTGGAACTTTTCGAGTTATTTTGCTAAATAACTCATTACTAACACACTGAGGGTACAACGTAACCCCCTTGGCAGAGGTAACAACAAGCACAAATAAATCAGTCACAAGGAAGGAAGGCATGCCACAACTTCATAGTTACCATGGTATTACTTTCACAGTGAGGCTGCTCCTCATGCACTGTGTCACTTTCACTAGGCTTGTTCAGGAGTACCAAGCGCTGCATGGGCGCTTCATGTTGGCAATTGAGCGCTCTTTGCCTCTCATGAACGCCTACAGATTTAGTGAAGCGGTTCACTTGTTAAAGGGAGGTAAATCTTCTGCGCCGCATGTTGTGTTGCTAGACGCTAAAGACATCGTTTTCGCACGTTTAAATGTATTCTGCATGAATAAAGTCCACTTCTGTGTCATCCTAAATGCATTACTTGATTGAGCGCTTAGGGCAAATAAAGCCCGTTACAGTCCCAAAATGATGTTTCTGAGGGTTATATTACGCATCAGCGGCCAGTGTGGGGTCGAAGACGGCATTTTGAAAATCCTGAACAAGCCTACTGTTTCCAATGCAAGGTACCACTGAAAATCCATCCAGTGATGTTGATATGCAACTCTATTAAGAAAAATGAGCCATTCCCACTTGGGACAGCACGTGGGACAGTACATGAGACACCACACAGGCCAGCACATGAGACACCACACAAGCCAGCACATGATACAGCACATGGGACACCACACAAGCCAGCACATGAGACACCACACAAGCCAGCACATGAGAGCACATGGGACACCACACAAGCCAGCACATGAGACACCACACAAGCCAGCACATGAGACAGCACATGGGACACCACACAAGCCAGCACATGAGACACCACACAAGCCAGCACATGAGAGCACATGGGACACCACACAAGCCAGCACATGAGACAGCGCATGGGACACCACACAAGCCAGCACATGAGACACCACACAAGTCAGCACATGAGAGCACATGGGAAACCACACAAGCCAGCACATGAGACAGCGCATGGGACACCACACAAACCAGCACATGGGACAGGTGTCCGGACAATCGCCACCCGGACAATCGCTACCCGGACATTCGCCACCGGACAATCGCCACCCAGACAATTGCTACCTGGACATTCGCCACCCGGTCAATCGCCACCGAAGACATTTGCCACCCAGACAATTGCTACCTGGACATTCGCCACTCGGTCAATCGCCACTGAAGACATTTGCCACCCAGACAATTGCTACCTGGACATTCGCCACTCGGTCAATCGCCACCGAAGACATTTGCCACCCAGACAATTGCTACCTGGACATTCGCCACCCGTTCAATCGCCACCGAAGACATTTGCCACCCAGACAATTGCTACCTGGACATTCGCCACTCGGTCAATCGCCACCGAAGACATTTGCCACCCGAGTCTTTCGCCACCAGGACAATAGCCACCCGAGTCTTTTACAATTACACTGGTGCGCCTGTTCATGTGGCACAAAAAACATTTCTTGTCGTCTTTCAAATTCTTGTGAAAATAGTATAAGAAACCATTCTCCTTGAACATGCACTTTCCATGCGAAGTCGCAATCTCATCCAGTGTCAGTGTCAACTGAGACATCTAATTCAATGGATAAAGCAGGTGAATCGCATAAAAACTGATAAAAACAGCTCATTCTACAGCTCAAATTGTATTCGTTTTGTGTTCAGAGGCACTGACAACACACTGACAACTAGTTTCCAAAGTACTCACGTCACACTCAGCATGATGAATCTTGAGCACCTTGACGCTTTTTTCCCCCCAGAAGTGATTTAACATTTATTACTTGCATGGCATTTGCAATTTCACTGATCACGATTAGGTTGCTCGGTGGCTATTGTCCGGGTGGCAATTGGTTTTGGTGGCTATTGTCCGGGTGGCAAATGTCTTCGGTGGCGATTGACCGGGTAGCGATTGCCCGGGTGGCTATTGTCCGGGTGGCAAATGTCTTCGGTGGCGATTGACTGGGTAGCGATTGTCCGGGTGGCAATTGTCTGGGTGGCAATTGTCCGGTGGCGATTGTCCGGGTAGCGATTGTCCGGGTGGCGATTGTCCGGTAATCCAAGGGACACCACACAAGCCAGCGCATGGGACACCACACAAGCCAGCACAAGGAACAGCACATGGTACACCACGCAGGACACCAGCATGCAGGCAGCACAGGACAACAAACAGGACATCATAGGAGAGCATACACACACTACATGGGACACCACACAGGACATCATAGCAGAGCCTACAGCCAACACAGGACAGCACATGGGACAACAAACAAGACAGCACACCGCCAGCCCATCACTCACCCATGACGTCAGACAGTACACTGACATCCCATCACTCACCCATGACGTCCGACAGTACACTGACAGCCCATCCCTCACCCATGACGTCAGAATGCACACTGACAGCCCGTCACTCACCCATGACGTCAGACAGCAAACTGACATCCCACCACTCACCCATGACGTCAAACAGCACACTGACAGCACGCCATTCACCTATGACGTCAGACAGCACACCGCCAGCCCATCACTCACCGCCAGCCCGCCACTCACCCATGACGTCAGACAGCACACCGCCAGCCCGCTACTCACCCTTGATTTCAGACAGCACACTGACAGCACACCACTCACCCATGACGTCAGACAGCACACTGACAGCCCGCCACTCACCCATGACGTCAGACAGCACACCGCCAGCCCGCTACTCACCCTTGACGTCAGACAGCACACGGACAGCACACCACTCACCCATGACGTCAGACAGCACACTGACAGCCCGCCACTCACCCATGACGTCAGACAGCACACTGACAGCCCGCTACTCACCCATGACGTCAGACAGCACACTGACATGATGTCAGACAGCACACTGACAGCCCGCCACTCACCCATGATGTCAGACAGCACACTGACAGCACACCTCTCACCCATGATGTCAGACAGCACACGGACAGCACATCACTCACCCATGATGTCAGACAGTTCACGGACAGCACACCACTCACCCATGACGTTAGACAGCACACGGACAACACACCACTCACCCATGACGTCAGACAGCACACCGCCAGACCGCCACTCCCCCTTGACGTCAGACAGCACACTGACATGATGTCAGACAGCGCACTGACAGCCCGCCACTCACCCATGACGTCAGACAGCACACTGACAGCCTGCCACTCACCCATGACGTCAGACAGCACACTGACAGCCCGCTACTCACCCATGACGTCAGACAGCACACTGGCAGCAAAACACTCACCCATGACGTCAGACAGCACACCACTCACTCATGACGTCAGACAGCACACTGACAGCCCGTCACTCACCCATGACGTCAGACATCACACTGACAGCCTGCCAATCACCCATGATGTCAGACAGCACACTGCCAGCCCGCTACTCACCCATGACGTCAGACAGCACACCGCCAGACCGCCACTCCCCCTTGACGTCAGACAGCACACTGACAGCCCGTCACTCACCCATGACGTCAGACAGCAAACTGACAGCACACCACTCACCCATGACATCAGACAACACACTGACAGCACACCACTCACCCATGACGTCATACAGCACACTGACAGCCCATCACTCACCCATGACGTCAGACAGCACACTGACAGCACACCATTCACCCATGACGTCAGACAACACACTGACAGCACACCATTCACCCATGATGTCAGACAGCACACTGACAGCCTGCCACTCACCCATGATGTCAGACAGCACACTGACAGCACACCACTCACCCATGATGTCAGACAGCACACTGCCAGCCCACCACTCATACATGACGTCAGACAGCACACTGACAGCCTGCCACTCACCCATGACGTCAGACAGCACAGTGACAACCCGTCACTCACACATGACGTCAGACAGCAAACTGACAGCACACCACTCACCCATGATGTCAGACAACACACTGACAGCACACTACTCACCCATGACGTCAGATAGCACACTGACAGCCCGCCACTCACCCATGACGTCAGACAGCACACGGACAGCACACCATTCACCCATGATGTCAGACAGCACACTGACAGCCCGCCACTCACCCATGAAGTCAGACAGCACACTGACAGCACACCACTCACCCATGACGTCACACAGCACACCACTCACCCATGACGTCAGACAGCACACTGACAGCACACCACTCACCCATGACGTCAGACAGCACACCACTCACCCATGACGTCAGACAGCACACTGACAGCACACCACTCATCCATGACGTCAGACAGCACACTGACAGCCCGCCACTCACCCATGACGTCAAACAGCACACTGACAGCCCGTCACTCACCCATGACGTCAGACAGCACACTGACAGCCCGCCACTCACCCATGATGTCAGACAGCAGCACTTTGGGGTTCCACAGGATGCGTGCCTCTTCCCACTTGGAGCGGA
>JAWQFJ010034269.1:12500-14863 GCA_034096865.1 Theodoxus fluviatilis | reverse complement strand
TAGTGGCCACCCATCCTTTCCAATCAGAATAATTGTGTTTCTGAAGTATTCAATCTACCTGCCCCTAACTTTGTGTCTCTGTCTTCCTCTGTCTCTCCCCCACCCTGCCTGTCTGTCTGTCTGTCTGTCTGTCTGTCTGTCTGTCTGTCTGTCTGTCTGTCTGTCTGTCTGTCTGTCTGTCTGTCTGTCTGTCTGTCTGTCTGTCTGTCTGTCTGTCTGTCTGTCTGTCTGTCTGTCTGTCTGTCTGTCTCTCACCCACCCTGTCTGTCTGTCTGTCTGTCTGTCTGTCTGTCTGTTTGTCTGTGTGTGTGTGTGTGGGTGTGGGTCTGTCTGTCTGTCTGTCTGTGTGTGTGTGTGTGTGTGTGTGTGTGTGTGTGTGTGTGTGTGTGTGTGTGTGTGTGTGTTTGTCTGTCTGACTGTCTGTCTGGTCTGTCTGTGTGTCTGTCTATCTTTGTCTGTCTCTCTGTTTCTTTCTTTCTCTCGCTATCTCTATTTGTCTGTCTCTGTCTATCTCTCCAGGTGAATGAATAAACAAAGACTGAATGAATGACGAGTGAATAGATTAATGAGTGCTTAAATGGATGGGTGAACGGAGGGACGGGTAAATGTGTGAATGCTAGGGTGGGTAGAATGATGGAGTGTTGGTGGGGGGAAGGATGCAGATCTGACAGAAGACCCCACAGACGGATGAATGCATTTAGGTGGCACTGTGTGGAAAGGATGGGAGGTGAGTGCAGGTCCTGGCTAAATCGAGAGAACTGATGGATGGCTGAATAGAGAGAGGAAGAACGTACGCATCGCACCATTGGATGAATAGCATCCTTTGATCGGTCAAGAACCGAACGGATAGACGGATGATGCATGAAGAAATGAGGGAACAACGGAATAAATGCGCGACATAAGATGAATGCATTGACTACAGTGAGCGTAGTTTCGACAATGAAGAAATGGAGTACAGCAGCGAGAGAAAAAAAACACAGCATGTTACAGAGTGTCCAGTGGGATTTTTAAAAAGTCGTTGTTTGACCGGTTATTGCTAGCACCCTGATATTGGTATGTCATTGTAAATGGAATAAATCGTTCTAGAAGTATCTGTATTCTCCCCATATCTGGATGAACTTCACTGTCATCTGTTTTCGTGTTATTTGCATACTGTTTCCTTGGATCTGAACGCCGCAGGAAAGTCATTTTCTTTTCATGATTGCATTAAGCATGAAAGCATTAACTGCAATGGCGATAATGGATAGATTGAAAGGAGTTTTCTGTCATTTGTAGAGAAAACAGATTGTGGGACTTACATGCAGAAAACCTTGGTTTGCTCGGTTAGACACAAATTCACCCTTTTTGCAGCAAGCCTAATGTAGGGGAGGTGATACATTTAACGAGCTGTGGGGAACGGACCTCTTACCTCCTGAAAACTTCTTACACACTGTGGGGGGAAAATGGTAATGTAAGGTTGTGTTCCACTCGAACCTAACAAGAAAAGTGTACTCGCGCCTTGGTCACGAAGAAACAGCGTTGAGCCAGTCATTTTTTGGTCTCACTTCCGGTGTTTCGACACCAGTCTCCTCTGTTTGACCGCGATGCCACAGCGCTCTCGCACTAAAAGCCTGCCTTTCCCGCCTCGACCGTCCCCAATTTTTGTTGAAATTGCATATGATAGCTCTCCGTTTGTTTCGCATCTTTACGTTTCGCTCCAAGTATCCTCGCATTTCACTTTCTCCCCTCCTTCTCCTCGGCGACTTCTTGCAAACACCAATTATTGTTCCAGGGCGCGGTGTGCATTTCGACGGTTTTCACACTAGATTAGCCATCTCTCGGTCCAGAGATAATTATTTCTTCATTATTCGAGGTTTAAAAGGTCGGGATGGCTGTAGCCAGGAAGCGCCATTCTTCCCCGGATATGGAGGAAAGGGGCAGATTACAAACCCCGTCGGAGCCATTTTTCCTGGAGAGTGCCACGAGAGGAAGAGGAGAGCGGCGTTGTGCCCCCCCTCTGGCGGAGTTCTCCCCCCCTCCCCCTTTCCAGGCGGACACGCAAACCCCCCATCCCCTACACCCCGAGCCTTCCCGATCCCCCCTCCTCCCCTAGGCCGCTATACATCAACAATTACCGCCAAATTTGAGAGCGAGGCTCCCTCTGCGCGCAGCAGTGCTGCGAGAGTCGTCATTATTTGCAGGCTAACCACTGCCTTTGATGAAACGCTTTTCCGAAAATTGCATACCACCCGAAGCTCGTAATTGTGGCCTTGCCCGGCACCGCCGCGAGAGACGCAAGCGGCGAGTAGCTCCCGTCAGCCGAGGAATATTAAAGTCTCATTATACAGCCAAAATAATTTAGAAGAATTTCATGGCAGGAAACC
>JAWQFJ010034269.1:0-7500 GCA_034096865.1 Theodoxus fluviatilis | reverse complement strand
TTTCGAAGAAATGAATGTTTTTGGGCTCTCATCACCGTGACAGAGTGGATTGTATGGCTTGGTTTGACATCTGTAGTAAACGTTGGCATTTATACCCATGTGTGTAACGAAGTAGCAGACGACACACATTTTGGGATTCCCTTGACCTTCCTCTATGACTGATAATGGTTACCTCCCTTTTGTTATTAGTAATTTTCGACCCTAACCCTAACCCTAATGAAGTTGTAAATTCGATCAAGAGGGATATAATTGAATGTGAAATCATTTTAGGGATGTATGTATCCAAAGAGGGCCTCCAAAATCCCCTACTTCTAATGGTAACGTGCTTATTAAGTAATTAAAGAAACCGACCAATCGAAACTCCTGAGCCTACTACATCGTAGCAGAGATGAAGCAGAGTGCAACGGAAAGCAGCAAGAGACCGCGGGGGAACGACTCGCTACGCTGGTGAATGCCTATTTTCCTTTAGTTTGGGACTAGACGTAGTAGCTCGACCTGCTGGCACCTGTCCCAGGCGGCTAGTTGCTATGGTTCAGCCCCTCTTTGGGATGACCCGATAGGCATGTCCCATCCCAACAAACAAGTAAATATTTTTAGATATAGATACGTGCGTCCTAGGATGATTGTCATGTTTTTAAACATCAATTTTGAAGCAACGGAAATCACTTTTAAATAACTATTTCGCATGATGATACATGATTCCTTGTTTATAAAATGGACATTTATAAACAATTTTGTATAAATGGGTCGGGGTTATTATTTTTCTTACCTATCTCTACTCGAAAATGGCAGAGAACATTGTAAATATAATGTCCTGACTTTGTCCAGATAATGCTTCTATAATCACTCTTATTTATTCGACGATTAAAAGGTACTTACAATTTAACGAATATTCATACTCTCGCAAAAATACCGATACAGTTTCGAAAACAGTAGTTGCAGATTATTTCTGGCTTATAAGTAAACACAATTCTTTGACACTGATTTGAATGTGACCAATCGCGCTTTTTTGCATGCACACACACGCACGCCCGCGCGCACACGCACACACACACACACACACACACATACCACCACCACTGTGGATGACAAGTTCAGGCTACAGTCGCTGAAACTGTTTTCGAGCAAATGCCCCCCCACCCCCACCCCCACCCCGCGCCCCACCCCCACCCCCACCCCCACCCCCACCCCCCACACCCTCCACCTCCCAAAAAACCGTGAGGAAGCTATGTTAAGTATACACATCTTTAGCTTGAAACAAAAGTTAAAAAAATGAACCACATCTCCGACAAACATCTTGTTTTTCTCCGGAACTTACGTTAAAAGTTGATAATTTTGTGATCGATATCTTTTGTGACATTTTAACTTGATTTGCTCCTGCACTGTCACCTACATGTTGTGAATCAGTTTCTTTCTGTCTTTTCGGCACCAGACACGAGTTGAGAATGAATGGATGACTGAATGAGTGAAAGGCCTATTGGCCTTCGTAGGCTGTACATGTACAGGGCCGATGACTGACATCACTATAACTGGTTAGGGCGGGAGCACGAGCGGCCCCGATTTCCCGTCATGTTCGTCTCTTAAGATTGGCTTAGGGAGACATGGTGGCTTGCAGAGCAGAAGGTGGAAACTGTCCAATGAATCCTGACTGCAGCGTTGGTTGAAGACAGGCTTATATCTATCATGGTCAATTTATCCCTCCAGGTTTACTGGAGGTCCTACATACTTTATCTGTGTGTGTGTGTGTGTGTGTGTGTGTGTGTGTGTGTGTGTGTGTGTGTGTGTGTGTGTGTGTGTGTGTCTGTCTGACCCGACTTAACGGCTGATTTCTCAAAAACTACTGGACGGATTTCCTTTACATTTTGCACACTTACTGGAAGTTAGGCCCGATTGAATGTATCAAATTTTCAGAATCGAGGTTTGAAAAGAAAGGGATTTTTTAAGGTCGTAAACTCGAAAACACCCCTCTAAAATGTCAATTGACGGAATGACGAAATGCGTGGCCATTTAATGGCAGTGAATCGATATTAAATTTGGCAGAAATAGACCTTGAGTATCCTACAATGTACAAGACCACTCAAATTTTATGAACTATCATCCATTTTTCTACAATTAACAGTGCAAAATACGAACCAATGCGGTTTACGGAAAAGAATGTTATAAATGCTTTACAAACACTCATTAATACCAGTTCTCCAATGGCACAGTTGGTACAGCGTTGGACTCTTGGTCATGCGTGACCATGTTCGATTCTGCGCTGAAACTTTTTTTCTCTCTATTTTTTTGAGAGGTTGTGGGTTCGAACCCGACCTGGTTTTTTGTGTTTGTGTGTGTGTGTGTGTGTGTGTGTGTGTGTGTGTGTGTGTGTGTGTGTGTGTGTGTGTGTGTGTGTGTGTGTGTGTGTGTGTGTGTGTGTGTGGGTGTGTGTGTTTCCCCCTCTTTTCTTGAGAGGTTATGGATTCGAACCCGATCTTCTTTTTTTTAATGCCAAAACCTGGAGGTTCAGCGCCAGCGGTTTTTATGAAGATTTTATATCTCTGGGTCCCACGACGTAAAGGACGATATTACCATTGCATTATGGTCAAGAGTACAGGGGTGGTGAGTATTGGTGTGAAACAATATTTCAAAATAAATGTTCTGATACAGTAATGATACCCTCTTCATTTCACATAAATATGATGCATTAGGTGATGTCTAAACTGTACAGAAAAAGAAAAACTGAATGCAATGTTTAGTTTAGTTGTATTTGAAGAAGACAGTTTGGAGTCTCATCTTAACTTGACACCAAAGTGTGACATGAAAATTGGCTGCGGTGTAAAGTTAAGTTAAGACGAATGCTAACCTCTAATTTGACTAACAATTATGGTTTTATTTCATTTCTTCTTGACCTAGGAGCAAAAATATCATTAATACTTGGATGTTGAAGCTGCAATAAAGTTTTTGTGTTGAATAGTTTATCTTTTGTGGCTCTTTTTCTGAATGAGTGGTGGTGTCAAGTTAAGATGAGACTCCAAACTGTCTTCTTCAAATACAACTAAACTAAACATTGCATTCAGTCTTTCATTTCTGTACAGCTTAGACATCACCTAATGCATCATATTTATGTGAAATGAAGAGTGTATCATTACTGTATGAAAAAGTGTATTTTGAAATTTTTTGTCACACCAATACTCACCACCTCTGTACTCTTGACTTTATGCGTTCTGTTTGATCGTTTCCGGGGTGGTCGTACGTTTCCGGGGTGGTCGCACGTTTCCGGGGTGGTCGCACGTTTCCGGGGTGGTCGCACGTTTCCGGGGTGGTCGCACGTTTCCGGGGTGGTCGCACGTTTCCGGAGTGGTCGCACGTTTCCGGGGTGGTCGCACGTTTCCGGGGTGGTCGCACGTTTCCGGGGTGGTCGCACGTTTCCGGGGTGGTCGCACGTTTCCGGGGTGGTCGCACGTTTCCGAAGTGGTCGCACGTTTCCGGGGTGGTCGCACGTTTCCGGGGTGGTCGCACGTTTCCGGAGTGGTCGCACGTTTCCGGGGTGATCGCACGTTTCCGGGGTGGTCGCACGTTTCCGGGGTGGTCGCACGTTTCCGGGGTGGTCGCACGTTTCCGAAGTGGTCGCACGTTTCCGGGGTGGTCGCACGTTTCCGGGGTGGTCGCACGTTTCCGGAGTGGTCGCACGTTTCCGGGGTGATCGCACGTTTCCGGGGTGATCGCACGTTTCCGGGGTGGTCGCACGTTTCCGGGGTGATCGCACGTTTCCGGGGTGGTCGCACGTTTTCGGGGTGGTCGCACGTTTCCGGGGTGGTCGCACGTTTCCGACAAATGTTGAGACGTCATTCGTTGCTTTTTATAACTATGTAACGCGCCTAAAAGTGACGTATATTTATTTGAAAAATGAATCACTTGTGGCTGCCAGTTGTGCGGATTGATAATGAAATAAATTGATGCCGATGAATATAAATGCCCGCGGGATGTTCTTTTCTTTCTCATGAAACTGCTCATTGAGTAATTTCAGGGGGAATCAAAGTAAGAACTCGTGTTGATTTAAGCTCTTCCAGCTTATCAAAGTCACTGTGCAAACCCTCGAGCATTGCAAAATCTCTCATCGTTGCAAGGAAGCCACGTGAATTTCGCTTTCCTGTTTTGCACAATTTTGTATATCTCTGTTTTATTGACATATGCAGTTGCCCTGTCTGACTCACTTTCAGATCTCTCTCTGTTATAATGATACTCTGCAGCCTCGATGCTCTCTCTCTCTCTCTCTCTCTCTCTCCATACCCCCCTCTCTTTCTCTCTCTCTCTCTTTCTCTCTCTCTCTTTCTCTCTCTCTCTCTCTCTCTCTCTCTCTCAGTCAGTCAGTCAGTCAGTCAGTCAGTCAGTCCATCCGTCCGTCCGCCCGTCCGTCCGTCCACCCGTCCATCCGTGTGTGTGTGTGTGTGTGTGTGTGTGTGTGTGTGTGTGTGTGTGCGCGTGCGTGTGTGTGTGTCTGTCTGTTTGTCTCTGTATCTATCTGTCTGTATGTGTGTCCCTGTGTCTGTGCGTGTCTTACTATGTGTGTGTGTGTGTGTGTGTGTGTGTGTGTGTGTGTGTGTGTGTGTGTGTGTGTGTGCATGTGTGTGTGACTGTGTGTGTGCATGTCGGTGTGCATGTGTGTGTGTATGTGTGACTGTCTGTCTCTCTGACTCCCTCTATCTCTCTGTCTGTCTCTGTCTTTTTGTCTCTCTGTCTCTCTCTCATATTTTCTTTCTGTCTGTCTGTCTTTCTTTCTCTCTCTCTCTCTCTCTCACACACACACACACACACACGTTCTCTCTCTCACTCTCTCTTTCTCACATTCTCTCTCTCTCACACACACACACACATTCTCTCTCTCACTCACTCTCTCACACATTCTCTCACTCTCTCTTTCTCTTTCTCTCTCTCTCTCCCTCTCTCACACTCTCTCTCACTCACTCTCTCTCACACAATCTCTCACTCTCTCTCACACTCTCTCACACATTCTCTCTCTCTCTCTCTCTCTCTCTCTCTCTCTCTCTCTCTCTCTCTCTCTCTCTCTCTCCCCTCAGATCGCGAGATGCCACATCTCCAGACCAGGGATGCTATCGACCAGGGCATCTGGGCTGGCACAGGGAGCTGCACCACCTGAGGCCCACCTGATGGGAGTTTGCCTATCGAGTCTCCAGCTGCTGTCGATTTTCGGTTGCACGTGGAGAACTGTCGGGCGTATCTAAGTGGTTAATTCGACGATAATTCGCACAGCCAACTGCGCCCTCATCCTTCGATCTCTTGTCCGCCCTTCTGTCTTGCGCAATTGTCTGTGAACGATCGGCTGACATATCACGAACTTCGGCTTGTACCGCTTCTTTGTAGCTGTCCGCGCTCATCCGGCTGTTGGCCGGTGCATCCTGGCCGTGGTGCGGTATCGCATCGCCAAATAAATCAAGGGCCTCGTTGAAAGATTGGGGGACCATCGCGTGATCATGTTTGTGAGCAAGCTACTTTGTAATTCTTCGACCAAAAAATATCGTTGACACAGCGCTGGGCCTGGGTCTGGTTACGACGCTGTGATTGTGCAGTTGTCGCACCCTGACGTTTGATGCGAGATCGCATGTTGTTTTCATAGGCGGCCTTCCCCGCTGCAGCGGGGATGTTGCCCAGAGTTCAGGTTTCCATGTAAACTGTAGCTGCAAAGGGGGAGTTCAGTTTTTAAGTAAGTGAGAGTTAAGTAGGCGGAAAAATGAATTTTAAGACTGCCTATCAATGTTTCACTCAAGTGACGGTAATTAACCACTGTTGACACTGGATTTATCGCCACACACAAAAAGTCGATGACGTTGACTCAATAGATACGTTCTTAAAGTCATTACTCCAAGGCAGTCGGAACAATTTGTGAAAACAACCCCGATGCAAGCCATTCTATGTTCGAATAGGTGCTTGACATGAATCTATTTTAATGAACAATAAACATGTCATTAAAAACTGTTCGCTCGTTATTGTCATGCTTGTTTCTGTTAGGTAAAGATATGCATTTAATTGTAGGAGATGTCTGTCCGTTTTTGTGACTGTATGTGTGTATGGGTGTCTGTGTGAGTATGCGCGTGTGTATGTGTGAGTGTGTCTGTGTGTCTGTGTGTGCGTGTGTGTATGTGTATGTGTGTGTGTCTGTGTGTCTGTGTGTCTGTCTGTCTGTCTATCTGTCTGTCTGTCTGTCTGTCTGACTCTCTCTCTCTCTCTCTCTCTCTCTCTCTCTCTCTCTCTCTCTCTCTCATTCTATCGTTAGCTCGCTCGCTCGCTCGCTCGCACGCTCGCACGCTCGCACACACGCTTCTAAGAAGAGACAAAAAAGCATTTCCCCCGACTCCATCCCATCATATCCCGGAAAAATAGCGATTATAAAATAAAATGTGGAGCAGTTCACACTGAATTTCAACTGAGAAATACTTTGGAAGTAATGAATAGTTTGTGGGAATCTTCACCTTTTTATTTGCTCTGTGAATGGTGCTAATAAAAGCACGTGAATATGTTAATCAGTCCGGTAAGCGAGAGAGAAGAATGTGTGTGTCTGGTGTGTACCAGAATGCGTGCTCAATACAGAGCGCGTTTGCGTGTGTACGTCTGTTTTGGATGCGTACTGTTCTACACAGCTATAGAGAGGTCGTTGATTCAAATGATCTCTTAGATTAGTCTTGTATCGGTTAAACGAATTTGTCATAACTTTCACTTCTATCCCAGATCAATAATCGAAAAATCGCAACGCTCTCCTATTCCGACGACTTCAATCAGGTGGGTTTTTTTCAAAATAAGTTTTAGGAGCAAAAGAACCGTGTTTCATTTTTAAGATCATGTTGCAGTACTGATGTTATGTTCTTGTTTTACCGTGGCATTTTTTTTTAATCTTATGCAGAGCCGGACTAAGAGTTTTTTTAGTTTTCTGCCCTGACACGCTGTACACACAACCCACGAGGACAATGAATAAATGAACAAATAACGTTTCTCTTTATGGTTGCAATTCCAAAACGAGATACCAGTTTATCTCCAACATTCAACGATTTGTTTATTGGGTGAAGCCCTTACCTTGCACCATCTTTCATCAGAATCTGGTCTGACCTTTTGGACTTATTTTGCAGAATAACCCACTGACCGAGGGGAAACAAACCTCCTTGGCAGAAGAGACACGGTCTATCAGTAGTCGTAGGCTATGTAAGGCCACTGACTACTGCATCACTGGAGCTGGTAGAGTAAGAGCAAGGCGGGACTGGATTTCCTCTGTTACTCGCCTTGTACGAATCGCGTGGGGAGACAAGGTGGGTCCGTTCTCACCCCCAGCCCACAGGGAGACACGGGGGGTCTGTTCTTACCCCCAGCCCACAGGGAGACACGGGGGGTCTGTTCTCACCCCCAGTCCACAGGGAGACACGGGGGGTCTGTTCTTACCCCCAGCCCACAGGGAGACGCGGTGGGTCTGTTCTTACCCCCAGTCCACAGGGAGACGCGGTGGGTCTGTTCTTA